>JAAAIY010000041.1:30765-128263 GCA_016098105.1 Actinomortierella wolfii
GGTGGCATCATGTTATACAGCCACAAGTCCTAGTACCTCATTCTCGAATGTTCAAATGAACTTGACGCTAGGCTGTGAGCACCCCAACCTCAGAAGTCTCGGACGCCGCCACTGTCGTGGGTACTACTGTCACCGATGACATGATCAAGGAAGAAGAGCGCCTGCAGGAAGCCGCTGATAAAGAGGAGCAGGAGAATATCAAGAAGCTGAAAGCAAAGGTACGACCCGAGCTTTTTCCCTTTCCTCAACACTTCGTTTCATTTTTTTGGTGGCAAAACGATCAATTCACCTCATCTGGTACCTTTATATTCCTAAAGGCCTGATAATAATATAGCACACTCTAATCTCTCATGGCCTTCCAATGGATTGATCCTCGCATTGTCTAGGCTGCTGATGAGTACAACTCTACAGTAAACAAACAGCGTTATCAGCGTCTTCACTTCTTGATCGAAAAATCGACGCTCTACTCCAACTTTTTAGCCCAAAAGTTGGAGCGTCAACAGAAGGAGGCGCGAGCAAAAGCTGAAGCCATGGAGGCCAAACGTGCTGCCGCTGCCGCCAAAGAGGCGGAGGAAAAGAAAAAGGAAGCAGAGCAGCAAAACGGTTCCAATGATGCCAAGGATGCTGATAAGCAAGCTTCCTCGACTGCCACACACGTGGCTACTCGTTCCAGTTCACGGCTCAACGCTTCTAAACCGGAAGTAGATGCTAGTGCAACAAAGAAAAAGGCATCCACGAGTGTACCAAGCAAGAAGCGCAAGGTAGATGATTCGGACTATCAGCTAGCAGATTATATGGATCAGGATACTATCAAGAAGGCTAGAAAAGGTGAGGCTGTCGCCCCTATCAAGGAGAAGGAAATTAAAAAAGAGGCGCCAGTCACCAAACCTACTATTTCAGCGCGCCAGCCTTCCTTGGTCACCGGTGGCGCGTTGCGTGATTATCAGCTTGCTGGCGTCGAATGGATGGTCAGTCTGTACGAGAATGGTCTCAATGGTATCCTCGCAGACGAGATGGGTCTTGGCAAGGTAGGGATTATTTCTTTGGAAGTGTAAAGAGCCATGGACTACTGATTACAATTGCAAAGGATTCACTCACACTTATTAATTCTTTGTGACATTCTATAGACCTTGCAAACAATCTCCTTTTTGGCCTACCTGCGTGAAAAGGGTGTCTGGGGCCCGTTCCTGATTGTTGCTCCTATGACTACATTGGCAAACTGGGTTTCAGAGTTTGAAAGGTAGGTCGACTGTGCTTTTTTCATTTCTTTATAAGAAATATCGTAGGTCAACAAATGTTTTAATATCACTGCTAATACACATTTACGGGGGGATTAATATTAGATTTACACCTTCCGTCCCAGTGGTACTCTACCATGGCACGCCTGAGCAGAGAACGCACATTCGTAACAAAAAGTTCCGCAGGCTGGATCCCTCGTTTCCTATCTGCGTCACTAGCTACGAAATGGTGATGAACGACCGCAAGCATCTTCAAAAATACCAATGGAAGTACATTGTGGTCGATGAAGGCCACCGCTTGAAGAACCTCAACTGCAAGCTCATTCGCGAGCTCAAGACATATCATTCTGCCAATCGTTTGCTGTTGACGGGCACTCCTTTGCAAAACAACCTCTCAGAGCTGTGGAGCTTGCTCAATTTCCTGCTACCAGATATCTTTGATGATCTCGAAATTTTCCAAGAGTGGTTTGATTTCTCAGACCTTAATGCTAAGGAAGGCCAGGACCGTATCCTTGGAGAGGAGTCTCAGAATGGCATTGTCTCGAGTCTGCATTGGATCCTCAAACCATTCTTGCTGCGACGAGTCAAAACTGATGGTGAGTTCCCCTTTCCATTTCTAAAGCCTTGACATTTTATCTGAGCACGCAACTGATCGTAACACAATTTTTATTCTTTACCATAGTGGAACACTCGCTTCCCAAGAAGAAAGAATACATCGTCTATGCCCCTATGACGCCAATACAAAAGGAGTGGTATGAGGCTGTACTGTCAAGAGATATCCGACACTTTTTGATTAGTAAGAAGATGGGCGAATCTGAAGCTCAGCACGACAAGGGAACAGACTCTTCCGAATCGACAGATGTAGAGAGTCTCAAGGGTACAGGATCTGAGACTACCACCCTTGTGCAGGATGACGCAGAAGATGCGGAGATTGATCTCACTGGATCAGTTGATGGAGAAGATGAGGAACAAAAGTCAACAGACGAAGCTGTAGAAGCAAAAGCACCTCGCAGGACGAATCGCACAACGACTATGCCCAAGAGCTACACGGAAAAGAGCGACCGTGCATTCTTCAAAGATCTCGAAAACAATGAGCCAACTACTTCGCCAGAGATGTCGGCGCTGGAGAAACTTAAGGCGGCTCGCGCGGTGGACCTGCGCAAGGCGACCAAGGCCGTAGTTAACATGCGGTTGTCAAACATTGTGATGCAATTGCGCAAAGTGTGCAACCATCCATTCCTGTTTGACTGGCCGATAGACCCCAAGACACGTATGCCAGTCTTGGACGATAATCTGTTGAGTGCCTCGGGTAAGATGCTGGTGCTGAACCGGCTATTGCCTGCCTTGTTTGAGCGAGGCCACAAGGTGTTGATCTTTTCACAGTTTACGACGATGCTTGACATTATCCAAGACTGGGCAGAGCTGCACATGCAATACAGATGTTGTCGTATCGATGGTACAGTTTCGCAGGAGAGCCGGCGGCAGCAGATTGTCGAATTCAACACATCGCCTGATCTCAAGCTCTTCTTGCTGTCAACACGTGCTGGTGGTCTTGGTATCAACCTGACATCAGCAGACACTGTGATTATTTTCGATAGTGACTGGAACCCGCAGATGGATCTTCAAGCTCAAGATCGAGTGCATCGTATCGGTCAGACAAAGCCAGTCGTGATTTATCGCCTGGTCACGGCAAACTCTGTGGAGAACAAGATCATTGAGCGGGCAGCGATGAAGCGAAAGTTGGAAAAGCTTGTGATCCACAAGGGCAAGTTTAAGGCACCACCCACCACATCTGAAACCATGAACAGCAGCGGTCGTAAAGCAACGTTAGCGATTGCCGAGTTGGCCGAGATGCTGGCGCAGGACGATGGTGAAAAGTTTATGGTGGCTACAAAGGACGACGTGGTCATCTCTGATAAACATTTGGAGAAACTGTTGGATCGCAGCGAGGCGGCGTTTGCTGCGAGTGAACAGGAGGATGAAGCACGGGCCAATGATGGAGCCACGGATGGGGGTGCACTTGTGTTCAAGACAGTCGAGCAGACAAAGGATGATCGCAACGATATTCTCAAAGTTGGCAATATGTAGATGGCTTTTATTTTTTTATGATACACTTGTAATAGACATATACAAACCCCATTATATTTGTCGTCCTATTGTTTGCTATTGCTTTTCTGTTGCTTGCTGCTTGCTGAGCTTGCTGAACAATGAGGGCGTTGGACCTGAATGGAGAACAGTCACGACGATGCAGTTGTGGCAATGGATAGATCACGACTGTGATCATTGGCACGAAATTTCACTTGTTTTCTCTCTCATTCATATTCCACTAGATTCTTCCACGCATGTCTCCAAAGAAAAAAAAGAACTCAAAGTCAAAGGGAAAGGCTGGCCAAGGTCGGCGTACTAGCGAAAGCGATTTCAATGCAGGTACAGTTTAGCTTGCATTCCACTTTTTCATAATCGTCATCACAACATCTTTTTTCCAACGAACTGAGCACACAGTGGTTCTTTGAGCCAAGTGTTGTATGGACAAAATATACTATGATCCTTTTAGTATTCAAATGGATGGATTGTTACAAGGGCCGTTATGATCTTTAGAGGCCTAGTAACTAGGATTTGACTGCGCAGGCACGCGACCACTCAAACACCTGAAAAAAATTCCCCTTTCCCTTCATCAGGATTCTCCACAATCTTGCTTAGTATTTATCTGACAAAAAAAAACTGACTCGTGCTGAGAATTGCTATCCTTAATTTAACTCAACGTCAAATATAGAGGATGCCATTTTGACAGAGATCCTGGCAGGGTCCAACAAGACGGCGACAACTCCATCCGCAGCCAATGAATCAAAGGGTGTGTCCGCAAAGACGAAGGCACCAGCGGTTGGAGCTAGCCTCCTGAGTCAACTGGCACAGGATGACCAGGAAATGACGGATCTCTCGCAGCTCAAGGCAGCTAGCACCCCATCAACTGAAGTAACAGGGAAGGAAGTAAAGTGCCCACATGCGAAGCAGGCCGTAAAGATCATCAAATTGCGCCGTCAGTTGGCGCAGCTCAAGGAACTCAACAAGTGCGATCGTTGCGAGTTTGAGTATCAAAAGACTATTCGTCTTGCCAAGAGGATGGCGGAAATGAGTGAGCTCATGGCTCAGATATCGTTGGAGAATACTCCCGAGCCAGAACCCTTGCCTCTGGAGGCTGCATGGATGTGTCTTTCGTGTTGTCAGATCAACTGCGGACGTGCCATCAAAAAACATGCTGTCATGCATTCGGAAGCTGAGAAGGGCGAACATCCATTGGCTATCAACCTCTCGACTATGGAGTGCTGGTAATGAGACCAAAAAAAAGTTCATGTGGTCAACATGTCATCGATGGCCAAGCTGATGATATTATTGTGAACAACTGCCTAATGCCCTCACTTTTTGTTTCTCTTCTTTGCATGGGTGTAGGTGTTACGCGTGTGATGAGAGCATTGTCCCGTCAAAGAGTCGCAACCAGATAGTAGCAGAGTACCAATCTATTGTTGAAAAGTCGCTCCAGATCAAGCAATCGAAGCAGCGAGGTATTTTGAAGCGAGAAATGCATGATGCGCTTGCTACGCACATTTGTGATATTATGTCAATATTAGCAAAAAAAGAAAAGTAACTCATATTCAAAAGTTTTTGTATCTTGGGTATGATACCATTTAGCTGCGAACGCCGCACTTGCGAAAAAGACAAAGTCGAATGTCGTAGAGAAGCCTTCCAACAACACCAAGGTCTACACTCCTGGATTGCAAAACCTTGGCAACACTTGTTTCTTCAACTCTGTGGTTCAAGTTTTGACGGAAACCAAGACTCTCCGCCAAATTTTGTCCGACAAGGCTGCAGCAAGCGAGAGCGCTGAAGGAGAGGAGAAGAAGGAGAAGGAGGCAGTACCAGCTCCATCAACAGCACTGGCGACCAAAGAGTTGGATCTCCCGCCCTCTTTAGCTGCAACTACTGAGGCAGGCTTGGGACCTTTGACGTCGACATTCAAGGCGCTGCTGCACACCATGTGGAAGCAACAGGGTGGTACAGTCACCCCACGCGATTTGTTCACGCAGATCACCAAAAAATGGAAGGTCTTCCGAGGCTTCCGACAGCAAGACAGTCAAGAGTTGATGCGGTATCTCTTTGATGGTCTCGAGCAAGAAGAGAATGATCTGATCAAGCGTCACATTGCAGAGAATTCACCGGAAGAGAAGGAAAAAGAGGAGTCGAAGGATTCAAAGGATGCTCCATCGACTGCCATGACCAAGTTTGTACCCTTTATTGACAGCTGCTTCTCAGGCAAGCTTGTCAGTGTCATTGTGTGCGATGCTTGCAAGAAGGTATTTTTTTTGTTCTTTCACTCCAGAGTAACTTGCTGATCATAATGGCTAATATCGACAAGAATTTATTAGTCTAACCCTTCCGCTCCATTTTCTTCACATGTTTATATGGATGATAGTGTTCTTACTCGTATGAGCCATACTTTGACCTTTCGCTGCCTGTTAAGAGCGCTCGTGGGGTACGTGATTGCAACTTGTGAAGCGAATGGATAAACAGATAAAGATGCATTTGTGAACAAAGAGTGATGCTGACTTTTTTTATTTATTTTACACAACCCTGTATTCTGATCAGCTTGACCCATCGGGAAGTAGCATGAAGAGCAGACTACGTGCAAACGCACTCGGTAATAACTCTCTTTCGGAAACGGCGACGATCAACAGCGTCGATTCGGAATCTACATTGATCGAAAAGGAAGAAGAGAAGGATGTCATACCAGTCGAGGAGCAAGGCTCGCCCGCTCATCTGGAGCATGTTCAAAAGCTACTCAAGACAATCGATTCACCCAAAAGTATGAACGAACTGTCGATCGAACGGTCTCTGGTCCAGTTTACAAGCGTGGACGTTCTCGATGAGGAGAACAGATTTGCATGCGAGAACTGCTACAAGATCTTGCGAGGTGGCAACGACAAGAAGAGCGTGGACGAGAAGGCATCTGCCTTGGAGAAGGATGATGAGGCAGAGAAAGCAGAGAAAGCAGAGAAAGCGGAGGAAGAGAAGAAGGAGAAGAAGGATGAGGATGAAGAGAAGAAGAAGAAGGACGAATCAGCCGAGGAGACAGATA
Organism: Actinomortierella wolfii; assembly: GCA_016098105.1. Lineage (NCBI taxonomy): Eukaryota > Fungi > Mortierellomycota > Mortierellomycetes > Mortierellales > Mortierellaceae > Actinomortierella > Actinomortierella wolfii. The sequence goes on from JAAAIY010000041.1 coordinate 37,135, forward strand.
AGGACACCTCGGAAGAAGAGCCCAAGATGGATGTTGATGCTGCCGAATCTGACGACACAGACGTCGAGGAGGAGGAAGAAGAGCTCACTGATAGCCTGGGCAACACAATCGAGCGACCCTCAAAGAAGGGCAAAGCAGTCGCAAAGTCATCGGACGTGTCAGGTGCCCAAAAGACTGGCAAGGAGAGCCAACCCAAGGAAGAGCCCAAGTACTTGAAGCGCAAGGCCTTCAAACGATACTTGGTAGCCAGTCTGCCGCCGACACTAGTGCTGCATCTGAAGCGCTTTGAGACGGCTGGGTCGCGATTTGGTATGATGCGCAAGATTGATGACCACGTCGAGATCCCCGAGGAATTGGATATGTCGCCATTCTGCATTCCTAAGAAGGTGATTGAGGAGGAGGACGAACCAAAGAAGGAAGGGGAGCAGCAAGAGCAATCTTCCGTGGTGGTAGAAGATCAAGAGAATGTCTCCAAAAAGTATCGCCTGTACGGCATTGTTGTTCATCAAGGCACGCTCGGCAGTGGCCATTATACCAACTATGTGTTGTCATCCAAGGTGGAGACCCTGAATGCACAGGTTGAGGCCCTCAACAAGTCTGCATCGGCAACGACAGTAGCCTCGACAGGTTCTGCACCATCCAACGCATCATCAGCTCTTATGCCTGATATCCCACTCGCTGAGATGCTTGCGCAACAGCAGGCAAAGAAGAAGGGTGGCAAGAAGGGTAAGGGCAGTGCTGCAGCTCAGGCTGCTCAGGCTGCTCAGACCGCAGCTGCCAAAGAAACCTCATCTGCGAGCGAGACAGTCCCTGCAGAGGAAGCAAAGACGGTGGAACCTCAGCCTGATGCAAGGCAGTGGCTGTACTGCAGCGATACCCATGTCCGGTTGTCCTCCCTGGAGGAGGCGCTGAATAGTAACGCATACCTCCTCTTCTATGAACGAGTCTAAACAAATAGCTATCCCTCCTCACCCCTATATTCAGTTGTAGAGAAGAAAGCTGTGCTTTTTTTTTATTGGACATGTTAATGAGATATTGCTTTTGATGAGGGATGAGGTAAAAGGAGAAACGTCCAGAGCGTGTAGAAGGCACTCGAAAATCAAATGTATAAATTTGGTATTTGGTATTGCATTGACAGTTTAATGCAGTGTGGCGAATACCGTCATCGTACCCGACTGGCCAGGTCATTGGGGCATGTTCCACCTGGTCGAGACCTTCTCTTCAAAAAGGCGCACCTTTTCGCTTCTTTTTCTTCTTTTTCTTCTCTCAACACTCACTCACTTCATCAACTCGTCCCAACCCCCCCCCCTTTTCGACCTAAAACACAACTACACCTGCCCACATCCCCCGAAATTTTACTCTCTTCTCCTTTCTTCCACAGCCAAAGATGACCCGCACCCGCACTGGCGAATACAAGGAGGCCGAGAACGCGCCGCGCGAGCGCCGCCTGGCAAGGTATTACCATGACTCCACTCTCCTGTTCACCTTTCTTGAAGTTTGATGGCCATTGTTTTCTATTCGTGCCACCCTCACCGCATTTGATGGCCCTTGTCAACAGAGCGTGGAAGTGTGTGAAAGTAACTGCGTGTGAAAAGGCCCCCCCCACCCTTCTCGCAAGTCGAGCCATCTGCTTTAACAGCCTTCCATCAAGGAGCAACCGAGCTGGGTTGTTTGTGCTACAAGGATACCTCATGCACGCGACCTTTGCCTTTGACTGTCATTGCTGCAGGACGACGATCGTGTGTCTACAAGGTGTTTGCCTTGCCACAGTTGACGAGAGAGGAGGGAGGGAGGGAAAGAAGAGCAGAGCAGAGGTTGAGAGCAATATGCCGTGGCCGTATCCTGGGGTCGTGTGGGAGAGAATAATGCACGGTGGACCGTGTGACCCCAAATCAAACCTTACTTTTCTGCCCTTTTCTCTTTTTGCATTATTTGGGAAGGAATAGAATAACGTACTCACTTTGAAAATTACCCTCTCCACTACCACTCTCAATAGAAATGGTAACTCGGACATCCGCGCCATCCCCAAGAAGGCTGGAGGCGGCGCTGGCAACTGGGGTGTCCCCGGATCCGAACTGGATGCCCAGGAGGCTCTTGCAAGGTGAGTGGTCAATAGCGATCGTTTTATGAAGTAGGCCGTCTCTATGTCAAAAGAACATACAGAAAGGACTGATAATAATGACTTCTTTCGCTTCATTTCCTTGGGGAAAAAACCATAATCATGTAACCACAGAGGCGAAAACATGATGGCCACTTCACCACCCAGTGAAAGCAAAATCTCGGTAAGTTCTTCACCCCCTTGCCTTTTCATGAGTGATAGTCGCTCCTCTCCCTGCACTGAAAGGACTTTTCCTCGTCCAGTTCTCTACTCTCTTTCCCTTTCTCTTCCCTTTCACTAGCCCACCTCATCCTTTTCACATCAAAAATGAGCATGTACCGGTAGTGCCTATTCAGGATGTTGCAGAGTGAATATGTCTGTCTGGGGCTTAGGTGAAGAGGACCGGACTGTGAATCGAGCCGTCTCACGCGTGTCGGTTGGACCAACTGAGACATATTTTTGCTCCAACCGTTGGATCCCACGGTGAGGTTTCTTTTCTGACATGGGTGCATACTAACTCAGAATCTGTCCCGTCAAAAATTTGCCTATCTTCAAATAGATCATTGACGCCGACACATTCAGTCGCCTGCATAACCAGGAAAGTAACACCACCAGCAATGCATCCCAGGCGACGCATTAATTTGGACGGCTGTCAGTAACACATGCACTGGCAACTTAGTTTGGACAAAGGGGAAACCCTTTTCCTTTTTTCACGGCTTTTTTTCTCAACACCCACAAAAAAATCTAATCCAATGGCGTAAGACAGGCTTTAGCGGCATTGCAAGATTGTTTGGGAACACTCTATCTTTTAAATGACTTTTATGTCATCTAAAGCAGAATGTTTCCTGTGGCAGTTTTCTTATTTCTTTTACCTAGTCAAATGGCACTAGAAAAACACTTGTTTCCTTTTGCCATTTGTTCCTTTGTGCGTTTTTTCTCGATCTGTATATATCATTTTGTTCCTTTTTTATATTGTGCAACTTTTGCGTGAAAATACAAGCCGGTTTTTCTATTACACTACTTTGTGTGCTTTGTGTATGATATGACTATGTCATGTCTTTACTATCTCGTTCTCTATGAGGTACCATGTATCCCCTAAACGGTCACGTCAGCAAATTTGTTGAGTTATTTTGCGGCTTCTACTTTAAAACAATTCAATCCCGAAATATATGACCGTCGAAGGGATAAACCACCTTTAAACTTGTATTCACACAATTTACTGCGGATGGTGTCGTTTAAGTTGATGCGAACTTTAACTGAAACTGTTGGATCTCGCACGCATGAACGATAGCCTCTATTCAGTGTTCTCAAGTGTGCCACTTGTTGTAGTGTAGGTGTGTAGATGGTACTTTATCAAACTCAGAGACACGCGCTTAGTTGCCACACAACATATGTTGACCCACTTCCTTGCGATTCTATGAGATTGCCATAGGAGTCAACATTGTTCCCTGACTGCCTTAGGGTAGTAAAGGAGCGATATTGCAGCAAGGGGAGTGAACAAATACTTGTCCAAGCTGATGATGGCCGAGAAGGCCGAGCTCTGAGCTACCTTAAGACAATGTATACTCGTATTGCCATAATGTTGAACACAAAGAATCAAAAAAAGACTGGATTCAATGGGGGTGACACCATTGTACATAATCTGACGTTTCAACAGTGTCAAAAGTGATTCAAATGTCGTGATCGACATGTATCATGTATGATGTTGGAGCCTTTTTATTTCCCTCAGAACGGATATTGGCCAATACTATGAGTGTGAGACGACTACGGTAATAAGGGGGGTCGATGGATACAAAAAAATTCCTTCAGAAAGATCCTTCACGCATGCTTGTGGCAAATGGCATCGCTCTGTAAATGTCCGAAAACGTCAGTTCAACGTCTCCAAGCTTCGATATACGCTCATTCAAAGAGTTGACCATCTATAAGGGACAGTGATAGTTTGTGCGTGCAAAGCAAGGTGAGAATGACAGACCAACCGTACGAATAAAAAGAAGTCCATTTTGGTCCAATATGGCGCCAAAACTTAAACACTAGACTTACCTCCTTACACGTTTGAATGGTAATGTCCATCAACTGAAACGGCGACACGCAAAGATATTTAGCAACAAGAAGCGTACCAAACACTACTGCAATAGTTTCATATGGTTTGCTTTCTGCTTGGGCCATGGCCACTGGGTGCTCAACGTGAACAATCATGAAAAGGCCGCTTGGCGTTAACTCAAGTAGCTCAAACTTGACAATCCGCACCTATCATTGCAATACAACAGATCATTATAAACGTTTATCAAAAAACCCCTCTGGTTATGAATGAAATTACTGATGTGTTCAGGGCTTTGTCTCCATGTTACCTTGCAGCAAACAATGCGACCCTGCATCAACTCGTGTATGGCTTTGCTTACTGGCACTTCGTACCCCATAGAAGCTTCATGGATGGATGCATAGTCTATCGCCCTGAATTTTTCAGTGTTCCGCCTCCCATGAGTATCAAGGGTTGTGACATCTACAGACTCTCCTTTCAAAGCAACGGTCATGCTCTGTTGAAGGTAGGTACACACAAGATTCGCCCTATGGTCATCTATCGGGGAATCTTGAGTGATCTCTTCCTCCTTGACTCTCAAGAGTTCAGGGTACAAAGAACCACCGAAGCCTTCCTCTTGACTCGTGGGGGACACTGCAACTGTATGGTTGTTCGAGACGAAGGGATGGCTGGCTTCTCCATGAACACCATCAGAGTTGTGTGCTTCATTCTTTTCCCTGGCAATGCATGGCTGGGGGATATTACTGTCAGACTCCTCCATCATCTCGGGCGACGCTTTGAGTTCAAATTCATCTTCACTGGAGGGTGTTGTTGGCGTCCAGCGTCGACAGGCTCCACGTTGAAGATGAGAAAATACAGTAGTTGCTGCTTTGCGAGTCTTGCCGCAAGACGGGTTCGGACACTGCACACAAGTATTGTCGAGAGCTGTTCTTTTCAGCACAATACTGTCCCCGTTACCAAGGTGAGTGTGGTACACTTGCCGGTGGTACACGTAGGTATGGTTGGCCAACTGTCTTGTGTTGCTAAACTGTTGATTGCAATAGACACATTTGATGTCCATGATGTTTTTTTTCAAGGTAGAGGAGGTCTGATGATTGAGAGAAAATCTTTTGTGAAAGATAAACGTTGGAAGGTAATATTGCTAGTGTAGATTTATTACGGATCACCAATGGTATTTATTCGCAGTATTGTAGTGTCCACAGTACAATATCCTAAAATCAACGGTAGATCTGAAGAATGGATGAGCTTCAATCATAATCTGTGGTTTTCACGAGAGCTGTGGTGTCCATCTAGTGGTGCCATCCTAAAGCTTTCTATTTATGACGCATGCATAATATAAGCGATGAGTGGACACCATACGGACAGAAACCACCACGTAGAAGCCATTTTCCTTATTGCTATTATAATGCAAATACTAATAAACAGAAGCTGGGATGTCTTTTTGTATTGTAACAGAGATAATACTGAATGAATGATCAAACAGCCCCGATAACGCTAAGAGCATCATTGGTTGGGTCCAGCGGAGAAAAACACAATAGTCTTCTTAAGATGGAACATCGTATCCTGCATGTTTTCATTTGTCGCGGTAGTCTTAACACACCAGGATAAAGGATGAAAGAAGGTCATTCTAGAAATGCCTGATTCATCACTCCTGCAATTGCACGTTACTGTAGTACGAAGGTGCATCGAAACTAATATAATCGACAATGAACCATACTTCGATGCTTCAACTGAACCTTCCGTATTCAAGCAGAGTCTTCGTGGTCCTTGACGGGGTACTAACAAGCTATCCCAGAACAGCGCATGCAGTTGTCTCCTTCATATACATAAGCTGATGATTAACATTGAAAGATGGAACACCAGGCCAGCCGCAGCTTTCAAGTGAAAGTACGTATTAAGGCCAAAGGTATAGAACAAGACTAGCATGATTTCAAACGGCGTATCATCTCGAGTCTTTCGGACATATCGTGGGAAAGTGAGGTACATCATCTTGCTCTATGTTGCGAGCGACCCTCGATGAGCCACAGACTAGCGTCTCACTCGCTTGGAGGAAGGGGGAAGCGAACAGCGCTTTGGGTTATTTTTCCTCCAATGCTTCGATTGCTCCTGTATAGCTGCGTTGTTTGGGATGAAAAGGCTGAAGGAAAATCCCGTTATTCTATCCTGGATATGGACGAACATCTCAAAGCTTTTTCAATGCACTCACACAGATTCCATAACGCCAGCAAAGTAAGTCATCGGGTTTATTGAGATGCACCCTCGCTCTTGTCTGCTGCCTTGGTGGATCCTGCCTCCTCTTTTGGTGCCGATGTTGTAGCGGCCGAAGCGTCTCCTTTGGCTTGGGAAACAGCTTCAGCAGACAGATCAGCAGCGCGCTTCAACTCCTCTGCTCGTGTTTGCTGGACGATCTCATAGTTCCATGTTCCCTTGCTTTCCCTATTATGCATCACATTGATAATGCAGGCACAATAGTGTTAGTATATAGCAAAACCAAGTGGAACACCACTCGCGCGACTGCACACCCCATAGTCTGTGCGCTTGTCTCACAAGAAGCTTAAAGCTCTCCGCGAGTGTAGCCTTACCTTTCATATTTCTTGAACATGGGTTCCCAGATGTAGAAGCCAGTAAAGACGCCGACGCCGGCAGCGACGAGGAGTGGAATGTTGCGATTAATTGGATTCATCCTGGCATTCAACGAATTGAAACATGCCTCCTCTTCCGACCATGGCGCGTTGTAAACATCAGTTGCCACCAATTGTTTAAACAGTCACTCTTTGTGAGGTACACCAAGTTTGCATCTTTGAAATCGCACGTGTAAAAGATACTGAAGATTTCCTATCCAGCACTCTGGCCAACACAACACTCCTGGGATTCTACAACAGTCTGAAGGGCCTGTTGGTGCAAGTACTGGGATAAAAGAAGAACTACAAAGCACTATATTATTTCAGACGATGACATCGACTCTGGCGTAAGTTCCGGCCTGCGGCTACTGATTTTCTAATGAGCGTCAACTAACAGCTGGTCTGACCATAATATTTCCCGGTAGGTGGAGGTTGTTGACGACGTTGACAATTTCAAAAAGGGCTGTCGCTACTGAATAATGACCAGACAATCCTGGAAAAGAGCGAAGGCGTTCGAGCTCTACGGTATATAGCGACCTTGATGGATTCTCAATTCGGGGTGGTTCGAGCATGTGGACCCAGCTTTTCAGCAGAGTTCGTAGGTCCATGTCGTAACACTCTAAAGTATTTTAGACCTAGTATCGGTGTTTACTCTTCTGGTCGAACTTTCTTTCTCCACTTGTGTATACATAACAATAGTGTCTACCCGTGATTCCGTCCTCAACAATATTTTTGCCATCTCAAATCTAGTGATATCCAGTTCAGCCCATTATCTCATGAGCCCATCTCATCTCATTTCAAAATATGAGGCGAACTGAGCTGAGCCGCAGGCTGATAGTATCTCGCACATATTAGAGCTGGAATTGACTATGACGAGCTCGCCTCTTTTATCTCATGGGATCGTCTCTTTATCTCATAAGTCTGTCTCATTGACAAGCATGGCAGACTTATTGTAAGGGAATGGTACTCCTATTGACCGACGATAGGGTTATCTCCATGACTAACCATTTGTCCGTACCATGACAAAGCGTGAGCGACAACCTTATAACTTAAACATATAAAAACCTCGACTCTCCCATGCGTTAGTCTTTTTTTATTACATGTCCATGAAGCGAGCTCATGAGATAATTAGATGAGCTCATATAATAAAAGAAACGAGCTCGTAAGATGATGAGACAAGCTCATGGGAATCACTAGTGACATAGTAAATCCAGTATCGTGGTTGCTCCTCGCACGCTATCCGAGACTACTGTCAAGAAAGAGAGAATCTCATCTGTTTGGGACTGAGAATGGCGCGACAAGATCCTTTGTTAAAGCAGGAAGAGACAAACATTGCTCATGGGAAATGTGGGCCGTGTACTGGCAGGATTAGTGCCAACGCCAATCCTGGGGACACATATGGCTTACTCAGAATAAATGACCATTGTCCTTTACATGTAGTTCATATCTACAGGATGAGATGGTTATATCCTAAGTGTGATGGTTGCATCGCGATAGGAACGTCTGGGGATTTGTTGTAATACATAAGGCGCAGGTTGGGCAGTTGGTGGCAACAATAGAGTTTTCAGAGTCAACCTTCCCACGACTCCCGCAGAGAACTCTCTTTTTTCCCCCAGAATAAATTCCACCGTCCTCCGACTCCTCTCTTTTTTCACTCTTATCCCCACTTGTCACTGCTTAAATCTCTAGTAAGTATTATTGTCATTCCTCATTTCGCGCGCTGGCCATGATTCATTTGTTTGCATCTCAACGTCTCCTCACACTCTCTGCTGTACCGCGCCTTCCTCTCTTCCACGGCTCTTCACCCACACATACCGCTGTTACGACACTACTCTCTTCGTCGTTACCCCGCGTTCGGACCTCTTTTTTCTCAACCTCAGCTTTCACCATGACCGTCCAGAAGCTGACTGCCCAAGAACAGGCTGCTGCCCTTGCCGAACTCAAGAACTGGTCGCTTGTCGACGGCCGCGAGGCCATCAAGCGCACTCTGACCTTCAAGGACTTTAACGCGGCTTTTGGCTTCATGACCCGCGTCGCCCTCTACGCTGACAAGCACGATCACCACCCCGAGTGGTTCAACGTAAATGCCTTCTTCTTTGATTTCTCATATTGGTCATGGATGGTACACCATGGGGTCATGTAATTTGAATGCTCACCCACTTCTGTCGTTGCCTTCTTTCTTTTTTTTTTATCTGTTTTATAGGTCTACAACCGTGTCGAGGTTACCTTGGCCACCCATGACTGCCAGGGTCTCTCTGTCCGTGATGTTAACCTGGCCAAGTTCATTGACGAGATCTACCAGCAATAAATCACAATCCATACCACTTGTACATAACCAATTCCTCAGCCTTCCCACTCAAAAAAATAATATGTACTTTTTCTTGAAGCGCCGTCAAAGAAATACTTCTCACTGGATCGTTTTTGATCTACTACACTTGATCAGCAAATGTGTATCTCCGTGGGAAAAAGCTTCATTTTCACAGTCCATGTTTATACAGGTTTTCTGAAATCTCGAGATACAACTGTAGGGCATTGAACAGGGGCGGCTCCTCAGCACCCTTGCTCTTATTCTGGGCAACACCTTCGCTCTCGCCCTCATCAACCTTGCCCATCTCAACAGCCCCCTTGGGTCTTCCTTGTGCGTCATGAGACGATCCACCCAGGATCCACGGAAACCTAGCCCGAGACCATGCGAGTGCGTTCACCCAGTTCATCAGATCCAGGTGGTCTGCATTCTCAATTGTCCGGATGTAAGTTCCCCACTTGGCGCTCTCTACGCTGACCAGACCATCGTTTGGTCCCTCTCGATCCATGATGACCTTTTCGGTATTCAACATCCACAAATGACATACACAAGAGGGAAGTAAAACGAACGGGGAAAAAAAGTTAGTGCCATTTTGGTCGGAAAATCTAATACCAAATCCAAAGAGGTAATACGTAGATACACTTACCCTCCACGAGAACCGAAACCGAGAGAAAAGACCTGGCTGGAACGACGCGCCGTAGCTAAAATACAGCACATTAGGATCATTCGGCGTGCGTGGGTTGAATTCGTCACGAAGATACTGCGTGGTCAGATTCAGGGCCGCACCACGATCAATCCCCACTGCTTCCAGCGCTGTCCAGAACCACTCGAGTCGCGACTGACCAACGAGATCCGACATGACATAGTCGGCAAATGAAGATCCACGATGTGGCGTGCCCAGTGTCGTCAGGCTCTTGACAGTGTAGTGCGGTTGACTACTGTCCTCTTTCATCTCCTCACCCTTCTTGTTCATCGTTGCTGTAGTGTTGTGATCGCGATCGTTTCCTGCCGGAGAAGGACGCAAGGATGAAAGCTGCATTTCAGCCCGTAACCGAGGGAGCAAGCGTGAGATCAGGTAACGACAGTCGAGCCCACCCATGGAGTGGCCGATAAGATGGACAGTAGAACCATGTGGGACGGTGCGGAGGATATACTCATGCAAGCGTTGGGCGCGATGCTCAATACTGGCGAAAGGCGGCACTCGCGCGGCGTGGACTGTGCATCCAATATCCTCAAGCACATCCCGTACTCCGTACCAGTAGTCAAGACAAAAATCTGGATTCGTACCAAGAGTGTCAAAACCCGAAAACCCTTTGGATCCATGGAAAAAAAATGTATTCAGTAAAGAGGTTATTGAACGTGCCACATAGCTCAGGTTAACAATTTGCCATTGCAACCCCTCTTCCCCCTAATGAAAACCAAAGAGAAAGAGTGACTGAGAATAAGGAAAGCTTTACCATGGCAGAGGATAAGTGGATGTCGGGCAGCACGGTACTTCTTCTTGTCTACAGCGTCTTCTCGGGGATCATCGTCTAGATCATCTTTTTTGTCCGGTTTGGGTTTTTTGACTCGACTATGAGCCGTAGTGTGGAAAGTAGATAAATGAACAAGGCGACATGATGGTATCGTCTTTTTGTAGAATGCTACAATAGGAACAGAGAGGATACGTCGCGTGTTTCTTGAATACCACCACTGGTAGAGATTGGCATGCATGATGCGTGGAGCGAATGGGTTGACTTTTAGGAATGAATGTTGAAAATGACCTCATGGACATTCATTTGTAACTGTGTCTCACTAGCAGCCCAAATTTTTGATTTCCATTTCGAGATAAAGAGGAGGTCAACGAATTGGATCAAATACTATATACTATAAACTACTATACCATACTACTTTTTTCGTTAAGGATTAAGGATTAAGGAAGAGACGGTGGTACGGGCAACGCGCCTGTTGGGGGTGGCGGTGGAGGCGTGGCGGGTCGCTGACCGTGCATTAAAACCCCCTTTCTAACGCTCACTGTCGTCGCAATTGCGCGTCGCAGTTGCTGAGAAGAGGACCGCGACGACGACGCTGTGGATAGAGCTGACAACGCTGACAGCGCTGGCGAGGCTGGTGGGCGTGGTGGAAGCATTGATGGTGACGGCGGCAACGACAGCGGCAGAGGCAATGGCAAGCTCACCATATTCAAGTGCGACGGTGGAAGATGATGATGCATTGATGTCATATGGGTGTTCGACAGCGAGGATGATCTGCTTCGAGACATACCGCTCGCCACAGCAAAAGGTGGAGTTGGAGCCCTTGAAGCTGAAGCCAAGGTAGGTGTCCATGACGGGCTGCTATCGAACGTAAAGCTGTCGTCATTCATGCCAACGGCAGAGCAAGAAGGCTCGGTCTCCAGGAACTGATGCGCAGTCATTTGATCTTCCTCCTCGTCTTCTGTGTCGGATTCATCATATTCTTCATATTCGTCTTCTTCATGCACTTCAGAGTTGTTCTCGCGATATGTCCCACAGCTGAACGAGGAGGCATTGGAATACCGAATAAGAGAGATCCGCTGCGCCAAAAACCTTGGAGATTGTGGTCGCTCGGTGTCTTCACTGCTCTCGCTGTTACTACTACATTCGTTGGATATGTCAGAAATTGGAGGAAGCTCACCTGAGTGGGGCAGCTCCGAGACTAAATAAAAGCATCCTTCTCTTGAAGGCGATTCTTCGGTCAATGGTGAGCATTCTGTATCTTTCATTTCAAGATCCTCCGTGCACCGGAAAGACCAACAGGGAGGCTGGGAAGTCACAGATGGAGTTAATACAGATTCGGAAGACATGGAGCACCTTGCCTGTAGAGATCGATTATCACTGTCACAACGGCTGCCACTTTGGCCCATCGTATCCGGCTGTGAAAAACTGGTCGTTCTGGTAGTGGACGAAGCTAGCCTAGTTCTGGTCTGGGCTTTCTCAGGCTCTCGCAGAGCACACGATGCCTGCAAAGTGTTGTCGTGCGAGCGCATTTCTTGACCATCACAGATGCTATGGAGTGGTGGCAACAGACTTTCGAGGGGCGACCTGGCAATAGGAAAGTTTCGGCGGTTGAGGTCTAAAGTCGAACGACGGTTGATTAAGAACGGATACATGTGGGTGTGGCGCGAGTCACAGTGCCTGTCTTCTTGCTGCTGCTGTTGTTGTTGTTGTTGTTGTTGTTGTTGTCGGGACGAGAACGCTTGCCTTTGATTCAATGCATGTTTGGGAATCTGTGCATGGATGGGTTTAGCGGGCAACCAGGATGAGTTGTATACACCCGATCGGGTCCTTGTAGGTGAAGGAGCCGTAATAGCTCTACCTCTTACGGTTTTTTTAACCGACGGTGCACCAGAGGTGTTATCAAGATACAGATGCCGAATGCAATCAGATTCCATGCTGGTACGCTCACTCGAAAATTTGTACACGAGCGTATCTCTGGAGAGAGACGCACCAACACTGGAGGAGGAGGAGGATAACGGGGCCCGAGGTGAGCGACGACAGGGAGGTGGCACACTGAGCGATACAAAGGAATATGTGTCGTCGACATCCTCTTGTGAAATCTCGCCTTCGCGAAACAGGTCGCGGATATGGATGGCATCCTCATCAGGATCTTTTTTGCCTATCAGCGATGACCGACTAATTGAAGACAGATAAACAAAAAAAACAGCACATATATAAATGTGCAAGTGGTAAGATAGGATGAAGTAGAAGAATGTGAGTAATACTTGTAGCATGATTATTGTACTTGTATATCGAAACAATGCTGGAAAATTATTTACCTGCGTGAGAGATGGCTATGTTGCTCATTGATATCGGGCATCATCTTGGATCCTTTTCCAGGCTTTTTCGGTAGGGAGCGCGGTGAATCATCGGTCGTTTTCGGTTTGGGCCAAGGTGATCCATAGGCATCGAGACTCGATAGGGTTCGGTACTGATGATGATGGTGTTGTTGTTGATGATCAAGCCCTTCGAGAGGGAGTTCGACTTGTAATAGTTCTCTATCAGACGACGACGAATGTGTGCTCCAACCAAAGCAACAGCCTCCACAACAACACCAGCGCCAAGTACTCAAACAGGACCGCGAGGCTGACGTGCCTTTAGAGCACCGCGTATTTCTGGAAGCCATGAGGATTGTCAGCAACGATAGGACGGGTGCTATCCATACCAAGTATAAATCAATGTCGATACTGGTAGTAGATGAAGGCGTGGATGCTTGGTTGAGGGCTGCAATGTCCAATAGCGGCTGCGCTTCTGAAACCGCATTTGCTGATATTAGGTTATAAATAAGGCGGACAATGCGCGTTATACCTAGAACGACATTAAGAGTCAAACAAAGCCTCAGTAGGCGGCGGATGATGTGGGCACTACGATGACGTTCTCGGGCCTTGCCATCGCCTCTGAGTGCTTGGATAGGGAGGCTATCGTCGGTTTGGTCGTCTTTGATGGCGTGTTTCTTGTACTGGTCGTGAAAGCGTCTCATCATATATACTATACATGGAAGGATTAGTTATTGGATGGTTTTGATATTAGCTGTGAGCCCTTCTCTACCGCAAAATCCAACTTCCAATTTAGCAAAGAAATTTTTTCACATTCGCCCTGAAGAGGGTTTCTTACTGGTAAGTGCCAAGCCGATGGTACAAGCGAAAAGGGCTGTGACTTCGAGTCCAATAACCAGCCAACGATCAAAATTCGAACCGTTCACCGAGAGAAACGCAGCTCGGCGCCGCAACCCTTGGCCATCAAAAACGACATAAGAGCGACCAGTGACCGGCACAGACAGTGTCAATAAAATTAACGCGTTAGGTAAGAGCACAGAAGGACCAAGGCTGGCGACAAAGGCTTTACACTTGGTCAAAGTCCAAAATGCATTGTCAGAGTGTTGCAAGGGAGGTGACACACTTGACCGAGAGATGCTGGTCTCAAGTCCGAGGGCGAGACCAAGCGATCGGTAAACGTGCCAAGTCCACTGTAACAAAGCGACGCAAGCACTGGGCCAGATGTGTACATGGATATGGGCCGAGAATATGCTGTAGACACAAAATGTTTTCACAGGCGAAGGTAATGTGATATCTCGGCAAAGGCCCACAAGAAGAGTGAATGCTGTCACAGCTGAGGAGTGAGAGTTGGATGTGGGAAGCGTGTACGTAGGGAAAGTCCCGCTGTGGATAGAGTCAACAATTTGTACATTGACAGGATCAAGTATTGCAGTGTCTAGTATACCGAGCACAGCCCAGATGCCAAACCACAGGAATACTTGGGTCAGTCCTGGTTGGCGGCGACTGTTGCGTATTTGTGTCGACCACGCAAAGAACGCACAGAGAAGTGTGAGGCAGGAACATGCCAGTAAAATTATTGGAAGTCCTGTCCACGTTGATGCCATAATTCTGGCAAAAGAAGAAAAAGAAAAAGGAGGATGCTATGGTAACAATAGGTGAATGGGATTCTAGTTGTGATAAATTAAGAAATTATCAATAATGATAAGGAAATGATGGAAGGGCTATTTGGTTTTCAAAGACAACAATCTGGGAGGAGAAAGGGCTCTCTACTGGCTATGGTAGGCAGCAGAGTAGAAGTGATACCTTCCAGCAGAGACCTGGGAGGAGAGAAAAACGCGAGGAATGCACTGATACAAGACGGGAAGAAAAGGGGAAAGTGCAAAAGAAATACTGATCTCCACACTGTTAAATAGAAGACAAGTGTGATCTGACCCCACCCTTCAACAATGGTGCCAACAAAGGAAAGAGGCAAAACAAAGTTTTCCCACATGGTGTACACAAATGGTCTGAAGAGAGGCAGGAACGACAGGATTGTCTCCATGAAGAGGCTTGAGCGGCCATTGGATAGGCAGAGCCTGCTCACGGACCCTTTCTTTAATTCTGCAAGTTTTTTTTTTGTATTTTTTGTATTTTTGGATAGAGGTGCATGGTTTTCGAGCAGTGAAGCATCTATACAATTCGTTAGGAAACATTCATGGTGCCTGAGAATATAGAAAAAGTATCCGTCGCATAAGAGGCAAAACTTCATGGGATAAACATCCTGGAGGCGTTGGGACAGCCTCCTGAAAGTCTTGATTGTTGAATGTTATGATAACCGAACACTGAATACACCACACGCCGAAAAGAGGCGGCAAAAGGCGCATTTGCTCAGCATTCACAACATACACCACCATTAAGATGTGATTCATGCCTCCTACTTTGAAGTTTTCGTTGACTCTCCACTATTGTCTGATGGTGCTGTGTGAGATTCAATGTTTCGTTTTTGCATACATCCATGCTCTCTTTCGTTAGTTTCACTTCGATTTGTTGGCAACCCACATAGTAAATTGCCAACATTTCATTGAATAGAATTTAGAATAGTCACGACCGCACTTCTTTATAATAATATAACTGTGGCTTGTAATTCAATTCGATTTGTTGGCAACCCACAGAGTAACCTGCCAATATTTCACTGAAGAGAGTTTAGAAAATAACCTACTCTAATTTCGTGTGGATACACGTACTTCCCGAAGGATCATTCTTGCTACGAGCAGCCATACGTGAGATATTCCTTCACTTTGTCGGCTATAGCCATCTTATGTAGAAGGCCTAAACTTGCAAAGGTTCGTGAGACCAGATTGGCCAGAGAAAAACGTGGCTCTCTCTTTGAATTCAATTTGTAATATCAATAATACAGCCGTGTCCTCGCAAAAGATGATGTTAGTAACGTATGTTAGATATTTTCCAATAATTCTAGGAAAGTTGGTCTTGATATTCAAAATTCTGTTCAGCGATATATTGACAGTTTTACCATTAATGTTGATTTTGGGTGTGCAAAAGCATGTAAATCCAACCCAAGTAAATGTAAGGAATTTTGAGATTCTACTCTTAATTCAATTCAATGAAATATTGGCAACGATTTGTTGGCAACTCAGCCAACAATTCAAAAATCAAGATTTGTGACTGCGTCAAGTATGGTGCAGGTTGTATTAAAAAAATATTACGCTCATGCCATAACTTCATTTCACTTGGTACAAGAATGGCGAAAAGTTCCCGAAGGCTCTCATCGTCAGGTGCTACTAGGACTGAGAGGACGGCTCAGTCAGTAGCATCTAGAACTAGGAGCAAATCTTCCATCCCGGGCGTGCGGGTGTTTGACGCGAGCAACAAATACTTCGTCCAGGGCGTACAGAAGCCTGACAATGCACCCCGATCCAAAGTGCCTCGCACGCTCACTATAAATAAGGACGGTGGTCCACGAGCCATACGAGAATACTACCAAAAAGTATTCATGGATCCACCGAATGCCACAGAACTCGAGAACAGAGTAGTTACTGCAGGTGCGCTCTTATGGCTGAATGAGCTTTCTCCCCCTCAAAAGAATTCACTACGATTACGATTAACACTCTCTATATCTTTCTATCAATCTTTCTCTAGACCATTCAATAGATGTCAAGGATGACAGACCCCAGGTATCGAGATTTCGTCAGCTTCAGTTCAACAGTAGTTGTACCAACAGAGAGCAGATCTTCAAAGCTGTCATGTTCCTTCGTAACCGAGTTCCAGAATTGGCGGATCTGGATGACGAAAACGCTGCTATTAGTCTCGCGAGAACAGGTCCGACGTTTAAACAACTGGCAGAGGAGCTAGGAAAGGCAGAACCATCTCTTCGGGGCGTTACAGCGATTGCGCTGCATTCACTTTATGATCGAATTGTACAGGAGAGAAATAAGCTCGATGAGTTTATTAAAATGTCTACGGGGACTGTTTGGATAGACACAAGACTGTCAGAAATGGCATCTGAGCTGGCGCTTGTCGACCGGGAGATTCGAGCCCGCAATACATGGCAGTCTACATCCAAAGATAAAGAAAAGAGAGGAGTGATTGGCGTTGAAAGATCGACATATACACAACGTTCAGCCACTACGGCTAGCGGGCGACACTCGACTACGATCCAAAGGATCCAGAGTCATGATCGGGGGAGGAAAGTTCGTGAGCATCAAGATGAAGTTGAAAAAGACGAAATTGGCACAGGTGAAAGTATCGCTGAGGAGGTTGATGCCCAGGTCAGGGAAGATATTGACTTGCACGCTTCACCCGCGTATAGAGCAACCAATCGTCATTCATACCCTCCAGTACCTTCCCCAACACATTCTTCATCATCATTTGAACCTAATGATGCCTATCCAGCATCCACCTATGATGAAGAGAACACTCGAGTGCCGTACAATCCACTGTATGGATATGCAGAATCATCAATCGAAGATGACATTAGGAATCTGAGACGGCACATCGACATGGAGACGTATAAATATGATCGAATAGAATCTCTGATCGACCATGTCAAAGGTCAAGTAGACTACCTCTCGTCACCCTTCGGCCCTCTTGCAGCGCAGTTCCACAGTTTACATACTTTTTTACAGGATAACCGTGCTTCGATTGAACGCCTTCATGTCGGTTTGCACAAGATAATAGCTCAACAGAACGAAATGTTTGGCACCCTTAGCCATAGGATTTCAGAAATTGAAAGATTGGTTGCTGAGGGCTCCCTGCAGCCATGACCCCACCCTCTCCGACAGATCAAAGACCCTCAGTTAGGCGCGGGTTGTTTTGAAGAGGCTCTCGTATGGAGATACAATAATAAATCTCACTCCACATGACCTCGAGCAATGATGTATTAGTATCCAAGCACGGTGCGCTCGATTTTAAGAGGCACTCTCTTGATATAAAAATAATATTGGGGTATGTAGTAGGTGGGTCTACTTGAAAAATTCAACTTCGTCGTGCTTTCTCGCAACCACGGCGTTGCAGAAGCTCACTAAACCAAAAAATACAATGGGATATCACAAACTCGCGGGGCGAAAAGACCCAGCATTTTGGTAGTAATATAAACTGCACAAAGTTGAAGGAGATATAACCGAATGACTCTTTATGCCGCCAATGCGTGTATATTTCCAAATGAATGCATGGGGTTTCAACCAAGGTAGTGGAATACCCCCGTGTGGCTTGTAATTCATGCAAGTTGGTATTTGTCAATCCTCACCGTCTCAGGAATAAGGGGAAAAGGAGTAGTTATGGTTGAGTGCAGAGAAGCATGCATCTCAAAATAAAAATGACTCTCGTCGCGAGAGCGTAGGACAGCATGAATACGTGTGTTTTACTCGTTCTTGTTTTGACACTCAAAGGTGAACATATATTTTCCGTACATGTTTTCAATCCAAAAAGGTTGGTATAAATAGCATGGCTTGACACCCAAATTTTCGAGCTGTGCATCATTTCGTTAAGCATAGGAAATGGCACACATCACTGAACTGAAAAGAAGCTTGATTAGGCCAAGCTAGACACAAGTGTATAAACACGTGCTTAATAGTTAATGAGATGAGAACTGGGGGTTGCTTTGTTGGATATCTGCAAGTATAAATAGCCATGTAGCATATTGTTCCTTAGATCAGGGTCACTACAGCGCACTACTCTCCTCCGGGGGTAGAAGAGTTTAGCGTTGTCTCGGGGCATAAAGCTCTATCACACAGCATTCGCACTCCCAATAATCTACCACACATTACACATTATCTCTCAAAAAGGCTATCATTGTGTCTTTAATAATGTCATTGTACAAAGGATTATGGATATTGAGGGTACACGAATTCAAACAGACACTCCACTATCAGGATGTGAAGTAAGACAAAGATCAGTCTCAATGTTAGTGGTGAAAGAGTTGGTGCCAGTTAAACAATAATAATCCGAAAGAGGGGGCAAATGCACTGACCTCTGAATTTTTTTTTGCCTCATCTATGTTGTGTGTTACCATTTGGTGATCTGCTCCATTCGTGCTATCGGCTTCAACGTTGCCTTTTATTTGTGGTAGGAGGGGGGATTTTCACCCTTTTCCTCCTGCATTCACTGGCGATGTGCCCATAGTTCTTGCAGCTACCACAGATAATACAATCAGCGGTTTCGTGAGTTGGGTTAAGACCACATCC
Organism: Actinomortierella wolfii; assembly: GCA_016098105.1. Classification (NCBI taxonomy): domain Eukaryota; kingdom Fungi; phylum Mortierellomycota; class Mortierellomycetes; order Mortierellales; family Mortierellaceae; genus Actinomortierella; species Actinomortierella wolfii. The sequence continues at coordinate 56,166 of JAAAIY010000041.1, forward strand.
ATTCGTGCACATCTTGAGTTCCGTAATATTGGGTATGCCTTTGTATGATGCCCGCATGCGTTTGCCAGGGCGCTCGTCGATATCCAGGTCGGCGGCTTGGCTGGTGCGGAGACGTTTCCTCTCATCACAGTCTTCAGGGCCCTCCATGGCTTCCAGGTACGTGACAAATGTTTCAGGCAACATGATGGGACGAATATTCACCCCGTCGCGGAGTGGGTGACTATCTGGATCAAACGGGCGATCCCCGAAACGAACATCAGAGCTGTAGGCTATTGTCATGATATTCAGCACGTCTGACGGGATCATAACCTTCATCAGCTCTAACAATGACGCTCGTGCAGGAGATTGGGACACCTTGTAGTCTCGTAGCAGACGCCCCAATCGCTGAGCATATCGCTTGTACGATTCACCTTGCTGTAAGCCTTGACGGATGGCACGCCTAGCATCTCGCGCCATCTCAAGAGCTGTAGCTGCATCATCATCTTCATCATCACCCCGAACGGTTTTCAACGGTTTGCCCTCGCCACCGCAGCCGTGAGAGTCGTCGGCATCGCCCAGATCCTTGCGAACGACGTGAACTGGATCCGCTGGTCGATTGAGTTCAATCATCTTTCGATATTCGCCGACCTTATCGCGGAAATACTTTGCACTGTTATATAAATCCTGTTCCCGGTTCTGAATCTCGGATGGCGAAAATCGATTGGGATGCTTCTGAAGATAAATGAAGAAGCAGGCGAGTTCATCTAGCGCTTTCTTTAGCTGCTCCTCGAAATATTGCAGGTGGTCCTCGAGAAGCATTATCAGATTCTTGGTCGAGGCACTGGGCAAAGCGGTCACTGGAGTAGGATCGATTGCCTTCGCTACACCAATTCGTACATCAGTCACCTGTGTGGTCATGTTTGCAGACATTGTTGTTACACACACGATTATATATGACCCCTCACTTTTCACGACGTACGAATGAAGTAAAGTTGAAGAGTAAGGGTGTGAGAGAGGATTTTTTTTCTTTTTTGTGTTCAGGGACCACAGAGTAACCACTCCAGACCATTATGGTACTGCTCTTTTTTATTTGTTAAATAGCCGTGTGGCTTATGGCTCTTTTGACCAAGGTGTTACATAATAATGCAAGAACTCGATACTGAACAGGGTTGGTGTACAAAGGAGTGAACCAAAGTGTTTGAGGTCACAATTTCGCTCAAAGAGTTCAGGCCATGCAAGCTTACCAAAAAGTCGGAGTGTAACGGTGAAATCTGCAAGTGTGCATGGGTCAGACAGCCCTTGACTAGAGGTTGGGGACAGATACCACATGTGAAGTGCGATCATGCAAATTTTGTTTGCAAATATACGAGGAATATAGCGACAATTCATGACACATTTATTTTGTCGCTTTCTGTGCGCTGTCTTCTTAGATTCTGTGGTTGATGAAGAGTGGGTGTCAAGGCTATAATCAATAGAAAGTCGGCGCACGGCTAGACAGTGTCTGTGGTATAAGCAAGCTTCTGGTTATATCTGGGCGCGTGAAACTATTGGGGAATCCGGCGAGTTTTGTAGCGGAGACGACAGGCAGGAAGATCCGGTGGGGAGGCGTAATGGCGATAAATCTTTAGACAGGTCTCTGGTGGGATAAGGCCTAAGCCCTCAATGCACCTACAAAAGGTATCTACAGGGATTGTTGAGAATTGTATATATGGCAGAAAAGGCGAAATGGTCTTGCAAAGTTCTGCGTGTTCGGCAGCAGTCATGAAAATCGGGACGTCAGTCAAGGTGATATTGCCGTCCCCTGAGATAACTGGAAATGCCAGCTGGCTCTTATTCTCGTGCACAGTGAAGACAATGAGTCGATTAGGACGGGTAGGAGTCTTGAGAATGGTGGGGTCCTTCAAACTTAGATGACATTGATAAAGAGCCCATCGAACTACCGCCTGCCATACTTCAAACTCGTTCCCACAATGCTCATAAGTGGAAATGATCTTGATGAGAATATCTTGTTCAAGGTTGAAAAAAGTTTCCGTTTTGAATACAGCGCTGGCATTTTTACAAAAGAAAGTGAGTGCCTGGATTTTCAAGATGGGTAAGGCATATTGTGAAGCAATGTTTAACATTGTACAGACGTTGTCAACGGTTAAGTGCTTGCATGCAAATTCCTCGCAGCCTCTTTTCAGTTCACAGAGTTCCATCTCATGTGCGGCTGCCGTCAACTCTGGAACGATCTCCATGGTGATAGGGCATTGGCTGGTATAGAGGTATCCAAGGATCAAGTCAAATATCACAGGCTCAATATTGGGTTTGCGGAAGACACCCTCCGAAGCCTCTTTCCATTTAGAGGTCAGAGCTCGAGCAAAATATGTGCTTCGAGCGCAAAGGATCAAAGAATGTCCGTGACGGACAGTCTCTTCCTTGCCTAAGCCAGAGTTGCAAATTTAATCGTTTATGTGAATATGTACACTTTTTTTGCAACACAGTAGTTATACAGGCAACCATTCACAGACTGCTTAGTGACGGACAATACCGATAAGGAATTTTATATCAGCATGCTCCTTGGAAAGACTGAGCTGACGGAGATCGCTGCTCAATGTATCAAGAAATGACATGTAGGAATTGAAATAGCAGGCTCGGCTGATGATGATTACTAAAAAAGAGAAGAATGTGTGCAAAAAAAAACAAAAGGCTTTTATAGGAGAAGGATCCACGAAAGTTACTCTGTGACGTGTAGTTCTTGCAGAAGCAATGCTATGAAGATGACATCAGCATTAACAGGACGTTATGGGGTTGAAGGAGAGAAACTTCACGGTTACAGCATATCATTGAACGTCGTCCATGGACCGTGCGTTCAAGGTCTAAATTGAACCTCTTTTCATGTTTTGGTCTACAAATATTGAACTACGGTAGTCGAAAAACGCGAAATGTGGACATGGTTTTGAAGAAGTAGGGAGAGTATAGAATGAGGGCGAGGAAATACCAGTGGTGTATTAGGGCATTTAAGACACTTTTTTTACTGTACACCAGCGTCGACTCTCTGGTCACTCTCATCGCAATTGGACACAATCATGTTACTGTGTTGTATGCAGAACCATACATTGTACGCTCATTCCCTGTTTTGTCTCTGATAGAGAATACTGATATTTCGCTCACATGGCAACAATATCGCACGACATTAGAATCACGCAACGGATATTGGATATTAGTGACTACTCTCTACATAGTGCTAGCTAGCTCTTATGGGATGTATGAAGATGTGGTGCAGCAAAATCAAATATAACACTCGGCTGTATTTGAAAAGAGTGAATTGTTTGAGGGAAAAAAGTCTGTCTCAAGACGTGGTCTGTGCACACTATCTCAGACGAGTTTCCACAAGTCACGATGTACATTTGTTGAGTGCAGACTCCTAACACAATTTTTGTTCTAAAAGGTTTTACTTTTCACAAAGGATAATCGGTTTAACAAGAGGAAATGATATTTAAAAATGTCTTTCAAATCTTAAAACAGAGCAATTGTGTGTTTGGAAAATAAGAGAGGTTCAGAGAAGTGAACTATTTACATATCATTGGCGACGGCCTCAGCTGCTTCGATGATAATGTCGGCGACGACCTGGGGGTGCGAGATCATTACGGCATGGCTGGCGTTGGGGACAGACACAGTTTTCTTGGCTCCGATATTTTCAGCCTCCCACTTTTCTAGTTCGGGCTGGATAATCTGGTCGTTTTCTGCCACGACAACATAACTGGGTTTGTCCTTCCATGCAGGTGGACCAGAATTCCATGCAAACCGCGCGGCATCGGACAAGCCTTGAGTGGCCGCAAGAGTGTAAGCCTTTCGCTCGGGAATATCTGGCGCAAAGTACTGGACGTAATCTGATGGTTTGAGATAGAAGCGTCCTTGCTTGTCAAATTGGAAAGCGCTGCTAGACGGAAGCGGTTTATAGTTCTTGCCAAGATCAGCTGCGGTTTGATTATGGTCTGGCACAAAAGCTGCAACGTAGACCAGAGCCTTGACTTTTTCATGATTTCCGGCGTTGGTGATGACTACGCCCCCAAAGGAATGTCCTACGAGAACGACGGGGCCGGGGATCCACTCAAGAGCATCTGTAACCTTGGCAATATCGTCTGGGATCGAGCTCAAAGGCTGCTGTACAGCCCAAACGTTGGTGAAGCCTTTCGCTTGCAGCAACGTGATGACATCCGACCACGACGAACCGTCGGCAATAGCTCCGTGGACTAGGACAATGCTAGGCTTATTGATCATTCTCTCTGAGTATGTAATACCAATTGAAGTCAATAAGAGCAGAGCTTGCGTGAAAAAAATTTGCCTGATACGCATAACAGGAAACGGCAGATTCTGTGATAGACTTTTGTATCTGACGTGGGAGTGAACAAGAGTTCAAAAAAAAGAGAAGAATGTTGTCTTGCATTGCTCTTTTATAACCACAGTTGCCACTGTCGTAGTTGTGGAGGAGATACTCCGGTAAATTTACCTGTTGTGGCCTACAAAAGTGAGTTCGGTTGAGTCTATATCCATAGTATCCGACGTGAGTGGAATAGAACACGAGCGAGACTGAGGATGTACGTGACAATGCGAATAAGAAAAATCTAATGACGAAAATACAAGCCAACACATGCTTTTGTCTGAGAAGTCAATTCCTGCCCTCAGTAAAAGAGAATTATTCCATAAGCCAACGGTCTTGCTTGCAAAACATACCCACATATACACATGGAAGCAAGAGTGCACACGGTACCCTACTAGCTCCTTGGTACTTGAGAGTAATACTAAGATACTTCTCGGACGCAAATTGTTCCTCTATTATGATAGAAGCCGCCTCAAAGTCAAGACAGATGATGACAAAGCTAAAACACCATATTGGAAAACATATATGATGTACAGTCCGTTAGTCCTTCGTTGGCTTTGAGAATCGCCACACTACCAGATGCAGAATGTGTATGGAGATGGTGAATGTGTAGAGAAGTACAAGACTTGATTGGACACTGGAGAAGTTGCCAGATAGTACAACTGAATTGAGTGATTTGAACGGTCGATAACTCTGCATATTAGTGATACACATTAAAATACGTATGCTAGGACTGGATATGTTTATTTGGCACACCGACAACTTTAGCCTATAGGAAATGTCACGGGAGCAAGGGCAAGCCAGCCTCAACCGACATGTAATACTATACACAGCCGTGGAGTGAACTATATGGTGGTGTTTACCTGGCGTTGACAGATGTGCCCAATGATTATGTCCAAGGGATCAGAGTCTATCTTGGATGTATTATATACTGCTTTGGAGCGTTTAATTGAAAAAATCCCATTGTTTCATAGCGTAGGCACCATTCACGTAGAACAACCGCGTGATCGCGTGGAACTACCTTTTCCATGTTTGGTTATGAAAAAAGTATGGAATAGAATGTCATTATGGAAAGTCGGAAATGATTGAGAATATGAGAGGACTAGGAGTAGCAATGAAATAAAGGCGATATCGCGCAGAGCACATCCATAGCTTGATGGCTTTATAGTTGCAAGTTAACACTTGAGGTAGGATCAGGGACATGAGGAATGTTCCCAGTTGGTCAATTTGGTGAATGAGTGACTGTCTATCTTGCATCGGGTTCAAGAGGATGTAGCATGCCTTCAATGGTTTGGTGGCTGCCAATGGGATTGGAGTTGGCTGGGTTCAGAAGGCCTAACCCCATGGTTCCAAGTCTGGGTCCAAGGCGGTTCGCACAGCGCCGTCGCATCCTAGACAATGATGCAATGACCAATGACATACATATATATGAACGGACCTGGCTCCTGTGCTTATGCAAGTAGGCAACTTTATATTTTTCGTTTGCCGCCACCCTCTTCCGGTACTTGTTCCCAGACTCCCCCCCTTTTTTTTTATCTACACTCCGTTGAGGCGGCGTACTTCTTTCCACACTCAGTGTTTGGAGCTTAACTGATTCAGGGTGGCCAAAGAACCACAACACCAATTGCTTCTCATTCACACTTTTTCTCATCCATTCATTTCTCACGATCGAATTTCATCCCCCCTCTTCCTCTCTCTCTCTCTCCTCCTCCTTCTCCTCCGCTCACTTTTATCTAAGCAATAGAGATATAATGGCTTGGGATCCAATGGAGCCTGCGCTGCCAGGCTGTGGCATGACCCCGTGGGTCGGCAGCTTCGACCCTGTCAAATTTATTTATTTTATACTTGCAACAGTGTTGCTCCCGTATCCATGTTATGTCATCTTGGCTACGGTCTTCAACTGGGAGCATGATCGCAAGCGACCTTCTGAATATTATCAGGATGTCCTGAACGCAATTTCCTACGGCTTGATCCTCTTTATCTTTGGCAATTATACCCAGACATTCAAGTAAGCGAGCATAAAAAAGGCACTGGAGGGAAAACACCAATTGATGTAAGGAGGCGAAAAATACTAACTTTGGGGTCTTTCTATCTTTCCTCCGATGGAAAAAGTTGGATAACCATCTTGGCCTTCTGGATTACATGGCCTGCCTACAGTGTAAGTTCTTGCCCCATGGGAAAATTGACACCGTGTTTGAGGAGTTGGATCATCTAATGGAGTTTGGGTACTCCCCCCCTTCTTCCCTTTATTTCATTAATATTCACGCTATTTCTCCACACTAAATTTCTTGCTTGCTTTTGTCCATTTTTGTTCCTGCAAAATAGCTCATTGCCGAGCTGCCCTTCGCCAAGACCTCGCTCCCAAGGTGGCGGTCATGGCCCAAAGGCATGTATATTCTCTTTCTCGGTGCATTGGGTGTCATCCTGGCCTTTGCTGCCTACCACATCTACCTGGGCTATCAATTGAACAAGACTGTGCCAGGCTTCTTGGGTTACTACTTGTTGGGCTTGCTCATCCCTGTTGCACTCACCTTGATTGGCTATGCTTGCTACAAGCAGCAGAACAGTGATTTCCTCAAGCTTTCGCGAGTTTACAACCAACTCTTGTACTGGCAGTGGAAGCGCGCTGCACGAGTCGCCAAGGCAAAGGTCGAGAAGCAACAAAAGGCCGAGGCGGCTGCTGCTGCCAAAGCTCAAAAGGCTGCAGCCGCTGCAGCAGCTATCCAAACCCCTCCCACTCCTCCTCCAAAGACACCTCCTCAACAGCCACTCACTACTCTGGAGGACCAATTGAACGCCGCGGCTGATGCCGCAGATGCTGCCGTTGCGGCTGGTGCATCGTCAGTCGTTGTGCAAGTCAGTGATGAGCCACCGACAACGGCACCTAGCGCGAGGACGAGCCAAGACGGTCTAGTGTTACAGCCAACAACTTCTACACAAGTGCATGTTGAAGTGAACCCTAACGTGCCCACCTCGACTGTTGTCGGGTCCTCTGCTGTACCAGCCAGCCATCAGGCCGAGACTTCTGCAGGTGCCATTGATGCGGCAGGCGTATCGGGGCCCCAGGATCCACAGGTGGAGCCGGCGGCTGAACATCCAGAGCTGACAGTGTCGATCCAACCCTATGTGCCGTATGTCTGGAGCAAAAGTGTACCCGCCTATTTCCATCCACACCACTGGCAAATATTTTACGCGCTGGCGTTCTTTACCAGGTTCGATCATTGGGTGTCTCAAGTGGGTGGTGGTATCGTCATTGGATGCTACATGCAAGGCGTCATGGCATATGGCCACGATCACCTTTTGGAAGAGTGAAGAAAGGATTTCCAAACGCTGTAATTGTATGTACACAACAGCCCAATGTGGTTGCCCAAGGATTGCCATCTTTATGTTGACTGATTGGTCCATCTATCCGATATTTCAAATTTGATAATATTTCTTTATATATTTTCCCCTTATACCTGAAAGTAATAAAACAAGAAGCTAATGTACACGTTGAAACAACTAAAAACAAAAGTGTTCTATACTAGGACAGGTCGCGTTTCATGGATAGAGAGAAACCGCGCGACATCCAGTGGGTGATCGCCTGAACTTCCACCACCATCGCCTCCGTTCACAATAGGTGGGGCGGGGGCAATGGTCTTATAGAGCCGCTGGCATTTCTCATTAGGTGTGATTTGAGCTTGAACCATATCGTTGTAGACAATCCGGGCTTGCTGGTGTTCACTTCGCGTCATATATGCCTCCATTAGCTGCAGCCATACTGCACTGTCAACCACTTTGCCAAGCGCAGCATCCTTGCCGAGTAACAACGTCTTGGTCTCTGACAGGAATCCGTGCTCAAGCAGGCGGTGAATCACGTTGGCGGCCGTTTTCCGGTAACGCTCAATGCCTGGCCACAGGTCATGCAGCGCCATGCGATCAATCAGCAGAGCAGCAGTGTCGAGGTCGCGCTTCTTCATGACGAGATAGACGAGGTATGTCCGGTATGAGAACGAGGCGTTCTTGGCCTCGCTTGGCGTCATATCCTTGGTAATTCGAGTCTCAATCGCTTTCCACACTGCTTCGACTGGGTGTGTTTCCTGAGGCTTGATCTCGTTGGCACTGTTATTGTTCGTGTTGCTATCGGCCATGGTCAAGATGGGTATGGGTTCATGGAATCCTGCTGTCGATGACGAGGTGGAAAATGTTGGCTCCAATTTGATGTAATACTCTAGCAGCGCACTCATATCGTAAATCGAACTTGGTTGAAGGTTCATGTCTGTCATACGGTGGATCATTGACTTTGCAGCTTCAAAGTTGTTGGCACGTGTGTGAGCGCGGATCAGGACTGAGAGGATGCGAACAGTTGGGAAGACACCCATCGACTCCATCATCTCAAAGGCGAGGGTGGCTCGAGTGAGCTCGCCACATTTGAGCCAACCCTGGATCAGGCAAAGATGGTCGGCTGCGTGGTCGTTGTTCTCCATGCGCATCTCGTCCTGTTCCCGCTGCAGCAGTGTAAGATCGTGGTGTTGTGCAGCCAAGGCAATACGATCCCGACGCGCCTTTGAGGCAGCATGATGGTGATGGTGGTGAGGCGTGTTCTTGTTATGTGAGACCAATTGTTGGATGACGGCGTTGTAATAGTTTTCGGGCTGGTGTGGCTGCTCCGCCAGACGCTCTCGGAAAGAACTAATCAGGACCTAATTAAGAATTGAACAGAGAAAGAAAAAAGGTTGAGGTTAGACAAGGACTCTTCTCCCGAAGACTGATACACATGAACGGGGATTTCACCATGCGTAATGATAGACAATTGGTGGCCTATTTCTACCAAGGGTGGTGCCAAGAGGCGTGCGCGATATGCGACATACCTGATAGAGGTCCTCCTCTTCCTTGGTGTACGTATTTCTATTAGACATGTCAGCACATGAAGTGGTCGAAAAGGCTGCACATGGTTGCCATTGTTGTGGAGTAGACCTCGTCATGATTCTCTTGGCACCTGTTGTAATTGCTGTTGATGCTGTTGTTGTGTTTTTCGCTTTGGATGAGGCAGCCTGCAGTAGTCTCTTTGCAGCCTCTTCGGAAATGCCAGCCGAAGCTAACCGACGTGGCAGATAGACGCGCAGAATAGCCTGCACAAAGCCGGGAATCTTTGACATTAGAGCGAGGTGGTGGAATGTACCTGGGATGGGTGCAAAAGAGCGAAAAAGAACTATTGTTGCAGTTGTCGTTTGGTTACTGGAGGCAATGGGTGGGTGTGGTGTGGTGGAATGTGTAGGTGTGGGAGTGCGTGTGAGTGTTGGAACAATGAGGAATTGTCTGGCGGAGCAGTTCAATTTGAGAAAATCGAAAAAGTGACGTAGATTTCTCTGATTTTCAGAGAATCATGAACGTTTTTTTCCCCTTGTATATTTGCGCAACTTGAAGTTTTCACATCTTTTTTCCTTCTCATCTCATCTCTCACTCATCTCTTGTTCATCACACTTTTGCACAGAGTACATCATGTCCAGCAACAACTCTAATACCAACTCGGACTCTGACGATGTCTCTGTCGCCGAGGTCCCCGCAGAACAGAAGGATTCCTTCCGTTCCTTTATCGCGACCCTGGCCCAGTTTTCGGGCGATCTGTCGAATCTGACTTGCCCCTCCTTCTTGCTTAACCCTGTCAGTCTTCTCGAATACAGGTAAACAGACCAACTCAACCTGAATGAAAGATAGAGGATTCAGTGGAGAAACAGACCTAGCTGCTGCTGTGTGTGTGTATGTATGTATGTGCTTGTTGGACGATAACCGAGCAACTGTAACTCTGAAAGAAACATCACATCGCCAATTTCCCATCCCTTTCAACGTTTGACAACCTTGTTCATACTTCTTTTTTATTTTACTGCCTTTATCAGGGCAGAGCCAGAACAGACGGCTTTTGCTTGTGGAGGGATGCTGATTTGTAACTGGGCCCTCCCCTGACCCACAGCGAAGAGGGAAGGCAGTTTAAAGGAGAAGAGGATGTCTCAGCACCCCACAAAAGAATGAATGACTTTGGTGGGGGGCGCAGACAGACCAATAGCTCATTGGAGAGAAGATTTAAGAGCTCGCAGCACATGAGAGTGAGCGTGAGAAGGGGCGTTCTTTTTATTTTTTATTTTTTATTTAATATCTCCTGTATACTCTCCTGCTCTTCTCTTGTATCAACCTGGGGCGCCTGAACAAGCTGTTTTGGATTAGTTGGTGCCTTAATGGATCACAAACAAAAACGTGCTGGTGCGTGCATTACCCAAAAGGAAGCCATGAGACCATGAGAAACAAAATAAGGGTCCTGATTGCCTTTCTCCCCCCTCCTCGTCTCAGTCAGTGGCTGGATCTCTTTTTTTGCTTTGAACAAGGTTGGAGCATGTGGCACTCTTATCTCTTTCCTTCAGCATGTACCCCATCCAGAATGAGAGCGAGCAAGAGAGAGAAAGTGAGAGAGCAAGGCGATCCTCCTTGTGTTTGAAAACTTTGAGGCTACATTACCGCGTGAAAACGTTAAAGACGGGATTGTGGGATTTCTGCAGGCTCTGCATTTTCCTTTTCTCAGCATACATTGACTAACTGACTGACAAATCGCATTGCAAAAAAACAATAATAGCCAGTACTGGGGCGACCACCCCGAACTCTTTGCAGCTATTCCTCAGGCCGCAACACCCGAGGAACGTCTTCTGCGCGTGGTCAAGTGGTTTATCTCAACCCTCTATGGCTCGTACTCATCTCGTACTTCCACAGTTGGCATGGAGAAGAAGCCGTACAACCCCATTCTTGGCGAACAGTACTTTGGTCGTTGGACAGGCGATGCCGAGATTGGCGACACTTTCCTCTCGGCTGAACAAGTTAGCCATCATCCTCCAGTAAGTTACATCTGTCATGAACAAGAGATATATATCTTCTTGTACTCCCTCTCTTTCTTGAGGATTATGTTTTTCAATAGAGAAATGAGGGCATGTGCTGTGACTCTTTCAAGCGACCTTTGCATGTTTGTTTTTTGGATTGATTGTTCTGTCAGCATAATCTTGTACTCTCTACGCCCGCTCCCCACCAAAATGAAAAAAAGACAGCATCATTGGGAAACAAGTGACCTATCAAGGCGTCTCGCGTTCTGTTTTCATGATCTCATCTCCCCTTTTTTCCTTCTCACTATCCTTTTCATGACTGGATGAAATGGCGTCCTCTATTCGACTCTTCATCCTGATATGTGCCATGCTAATATTATCCTCCAATTACCATTGCAATCGATATAGATTATGGGCTTCCACCTTGAGAACTCGAAGGCTGGTGTCATTATGGAGGGTCACTGTGGCCAAAAGTCACGATTCGCCATCCCAGCAGGTATTGATGTCTCGCAGACTGGTCACGCCATGCTGACACTGCCAGCACTCAAGGAGCACTATCTAGTTACACTCCCTTCAATCCAGATCCGTGGCATTGTCACTGCTCGACCCTATGTGGAGCTGAACGGAACGACCTATATTGTCTCGAGCACAGGGTTGTTAGCGACGATCGATTACAGCACACGCGGCTACTTTTCAGGAGAGAAGAACAGCTTTAAGGCATCCCTGAAGCCTCTGGATGGAGGATCGGCCTTTTACACGGCACAGGGCCAGTGGAGCAAGACGTCCAAGTATACCGATGTCAAGAAGGGCGAAACAAAGCTGTTCTTTGATGCCGAGGCCGATAAGCCTCGTCCGATAGAGATTAAGCCAGTGGAGGAGCAAGGCCCTCTGGAGACACACAAGCTGTGGTCCGTGGTGTCAAAAGCACTCATCAACAAGGACTACGCAACGGCGTCGAAGGAGAAGTCGGCCATTGAGGAAGCTCAGCGTGAGCTGCGTCGCCAGCGTGCTGAGAAGGGCGAGACTCAGGCAGACGCATTGCAGGTGTTTGAGCTGGTGGATGAGAATGCAGATGAGACCGGTAGAGCCTTCCGGACACTCCGGGACAAGTTGGTCAAGGTTGCTGGTGCCAAGGCCATCAAAGAGGACGAGAACAAGCCTCACTGGAGGCTGCGTAAGCCAAAGAACTAAGCACAGCACCTTTTTGTTCTTCTCTCCACGTCATTTGTAATCGTTTTGCAAAACCACACTCCCTCCCCGCTTCTTTTTTTTGTTTGTTTTTTCTTTTCTTTCTTTCTTTTTTCATATACATCAGAAAAAAATATACACGACCATAGAATACTAGACTCTTGATCTCATTTTTGTTATCGTTTGTAAAACTATGGCATCATGTTCTGGTGGGTGGGTGAGCTATGGTGGTACTCTTTGTTGATAAAAGCTTCACAAGGGAGTGTGAATCATGGACCCATGCCATTTTAGGCTTGCTTGTTTCCAGCTCCGGGACATGCAGCACTATTACTTTGATGACCCTTCTCGCCACAAGCCGTGCAAGGTTTATCGAAGATGTCTGCAGCAAGATCGCTATCGGTGTCAAGACTGACGTCCTTGCCAGGCGACACGAGGTCTGTTCGACCTCTGTACCGATGGTCAGTTATGTTTGCCATCTGGGGTACTGGTGGTGCACGGTCCGGTTGTTGATTCGGAGGAGGAGCGTCATTTGTCGAGAGGGTTTCGGGCTGCCGATCGTTTGCTGACATGGAGTAATATGGAGATATTTCGTTTATGGATGAGTCCGTGAGAAAAATGTATGATGGAAGGAAGAAGATAAGAAAGGAGGTTGCTTCTACGCTTGAGAATGATAAAGGAAAAAAGGAAGAAGATGAAGAAGGGGAAAAAAAAGGAGAAAGGGGAGGGGGCATGAAAATGCAGACAACCGACAGGTAGGGAGTGGGAGGAGGGCTGATTTATGCCGGTGATAACAAATTCCAGCGTGGCTTTGAAGTCCAGGCACGGATCAGCCAAAGATGTCTGAGCATAATGCATCAGTACTTATCACCATCATCACTTGGGATATAATAATATAGCCCTTCTTCTTGGTGACACAGAAGGACGCAATCTTTTTGACGTTGACCATAATTATTGTTGCACCCTATCCCACAGGAAAAGTTTCCGACATGGGGCAATACCTCAGTACCATAGACATCTGCTACTGGAAACAGGAAGGAAGTGATGTATGGTTCTGTCGTGACGTGCCGAAACAGGAAAATGCACGTCGCGCGAATGAAGTAAGAGTCGACTGAGCTGGCATAAAAAAAAGGTTGAGACGAGGGCTGTGGTGGAAATTTTTCTTCTTCTCTGGCTTCCATTCTTATTTCGTTTCCTCCATCGCTTCTCATTCGCATTTCTAGAACCAATTCCTCCTTTTTCCTTTTTTCCTTCGACATTACCATTCACATTCATCTGACAGGAGCTGGAAAAGGAGTCTTGTAGAATACCATCTCCATCCTCAGCATGCCGAGCGTCACGCTTCACAACCCAGAAGACAAGGCTGCTATCAAGCGCGCCTTGCCTACCTCCACACAGGTATAGCGCAAGGAGTGACAGAGGACGTCAACTGTCTGCCAAGAAGTTTGCTAAAGCATTCCCTCATGCTAATCCCGTCTATCATCCCCTTTTGTCCAACCACCTCTATCACCCCGTTCCATACTGGCAATGCAACCAACAACCCCTTTCCTTCCCTTCCTTTTGTCGTTACTTGGCAATCCAATCCTCCATTGATAGAAAATCATCACGGCAACGGTGGCTCGCCTTTATGTAGCCTACCCAGACTCTCAGACATGGACATACTCAAATATTATGGGTGGACTGGCCTTTGTCCAGACCAAAAATACCTTTCTCTTCCGCATTGTTGACTTGATGGTAAGTCGAGTGTGTCTCTCTCTCTCTTGTACAAAGGCACGATCGATGACACAACCTGTCTGAATTTTGGGTTAATTGGCCTTTTTGCCTTGTTGAACTAAATCCCACCCTCCTTGTGTCCTTCCATTACTTTTACTCTCTCATATAGGGTTCACGCGGCGTTATCTGGGAGCAGGAACTGTACGAGGGCTTTGAGTACAACCAGGAACGATCCTTCTTCCATACTTTTGCAACCGACGTAAGTTCGCTGGGCCTCTTCAGCATATTTGTAGTGTTATGCGGGCAGATGCTTCCAGACTGGACAAAAAGGAGACTAGAGAGCACATTCGGAACGGATCCGGGCTGAAGTTGCTGCTGCTCTTTCTCTCTCTCTTTTTTCGATTTTGGTGGTTCTGGGCTTGTTGGCATCCTGTGTACACCTTCATTGGTAAACTCACTCTTGTTTTCTGATTTCTCTTGGCACATTTTTTCTCTTGTGTGCTGCATTGCCACATGGATTTAGAACTATCTCGCTGCCTTCTCTTTTGCAGATGAACAGGAGGCCAGCGTCTTTTACAAAAAAGTCTCAAACCGTGGAACTCTCAAGAAAGGTAGATTGAACAAGAGACTGTGCATAGACATTGTGTTGCTCAGGCAGTGGCTCTCACCATCTGAGCCATTAGGATCCAATGAGCTCGATATATTAATATCTTTATGGAACCCTTTTTTTACTTACTATCTCTTCTAACCCCTCCTTGCTTGCCTATCGTTCTTTACTATCCATAGTCAAGTCGGGATCACCATCACCAAAGTCCAAGAAAGGCGGTCTATTTGGAAGCGTTAAGGAGAAGAAGGGTCACAAAGGCAAACTGGACAAGTCGCAGATTGGCTTGCCTTCCAACTTTCGACATCTGTCTCATATTGGATGGGATCCTAACAAGGGATTCAATGTAAGAAGGCATTATATCGACATGATACAGACGCGAACAGCACAGCCTCAATCAGCATACTGACGCATTTATCTTTTTTTTTTTCCATCGTATCCTTTTTTTATTTCTTGGCAACAACCCATAGGTCCAGAACATTGATCCGGAATGGAAGAATCTCTTTGAGCAACTAGAAAAGATGGGCGTTAGCCAGGAGGACATCAACAACAATGCAGAGTTTGTGACACAGTTTGTACAGGCGCGAGGAGGACCTGCAGCAGCTGTTAAGAAGCCAACACCAGCCCCCACACCTGCGCCACCTCCTGCACCATCCCGTCCAGTGACGCAGCATCGCCCCGCAGCCTCAACTTCTGCGCCACCAACACCCTTGCGACCCACTTCCAAGGCGCCTCCACCACCTCCACCAGCATCACGCCGTGCACCACCGCCTCCTCCTCCTTCGCGCATGTCACGCGCCGTCCCTGCACCCCCACCACCAGCACCAGCTGCTCCACCAGCGCCTCCAGCACTGCCAAGCCGGGAACCAGCTGCGGCTCCAGAATCGCCTCGCCCGCCACCAACTCCGGCGCGCAGCAGCGATCCTGCCCCTCCCCCTCCACCACCGCGTCCTGCGACTGTGAGTTCATCGGCACCTCCACCACCACCGCCTCCAATTCGAGGTGCTTATGTTCCTGCGGTATCGACACCCCCACCTCCACCACCCCCGCCAGCGTTCCACTCGCCTTCGTCGTCATCATCTACACCACCACCACCACCACCACCATTCCGACCAACAGCGGGTGGCGGTGGTCCACCCCCACCCCCACCACCTCCACCAGTCTCAGGAGGCCGTGGTGGTGCTCCTCCGCCTCCACCCCCACCTCCAGTGCCAGCAGGCGGTGCAGGTGGCCCTCCGCCCCCTCCGCCCCCACCACCGTCTGGAGGAGGACCTGCACTCCCACCGGGCACCAAGACAGACGGACGCCAGGATCTTTTGGCAAGCATTCGCAATGCTGGAGGTATTGGCTCGCTGCGCAAGACAGGAATGGGCGATCCACGACCATACAGTGCTCCGTCAAGCCAGGCCGGAACAGTTGCAGGAGCAGCCGCCGGAGCAGCCGCTGGAGGAGCTGCGTACGCCGCGTATGATGAAGCATCGAGTGGAAGTGGTGGAGGAGGAGGAGATAGCTCTGGTGACCTCGCTAGTGCTCTCGCAGCAGCACTTCAGATGCGCAAGTCGCGCGTGGCAGGCAGTGATGATGAGGAAAGCGATGACGAGAGCTGGGACGATTAAAAGAAAAAAAGGACATTTGTCGCAAAAAGGACAGCCAGCTCTGTTGGGTTTGGGCATTCACTGGTTCAATCGCAACCTGTCAAACAGTCTTATTTTTTATGGACGATTTCTTTTTCGATTTATGGCATCCTCTATCTTCTTTGCCTTATCCCCAATTTTTCTTTTGTAGTTCTATCCCGATTAGTCATCGATTAACTTCGATGAAATAAAGAAAACGCTCGGAAGCGTTTTGTCAATGTAATGATTGAAGTGCTGGTGTGTTTGGGAGGGGGGTATCAAAGTCTGGTTACTGGTCCTACACAAAACTGAAAAGAAGGGAAAAACGCCAAGTCATGTGTATGTGGGGTGAATAAATTAACGTTTATTGTACACGGGATATATAGAAAGATGTGGGCCATCCTGCCAATTGATAGAAATCAAAAATGTGCCAGTTGCTCTTACGCAGAAGGTCGAGGGGGTCTAAAACGTTCAAGGGTAGATCCTTCAGGGATGACTGTCGATCCAAGTGGTCCTTCACTGGCAATTGTACGCAAAACGCCTATTTTGTTTCATTGATGTTTTGATAGAGAGAGAGGAAGGAATTGAGTCAGCAATAGGAAGTGTGGTGAGTGAGAGCTCTTCATTTCTAATCTCTTGACAAAGTCCAATCTCAGCCAAACCCAACAACCGGCTTTTTGGAAGGGAGTAGTGGGGGATGACAACATTAAGACAACAAAACAAAATGAGAGGGGGGCTTACCATCCAAGATAAAAGCCGTCAGGCCCCAGATAGTCAGGCCATCCTGAACGTGCCAGACCGGGTACATATACTTGGAATCCCGGAATCGCACCATTGTTCGTCGCTTCGGGTCGAGCAGTTCATCGACGGGGACAGTAAAGACCTTTTGAACCTCGTCCGGATTAAAGACAATGGTAGAGACATCCTCGAGCGGTTTACGCAAGTAGCCAACAAACGGTGTGACTCGCATTGTGCAGTCCTTGTTGGGCATGGCGGCATATTCGCCCAGAACCTCGACATCGTCCGAGTGGATCGAGACTTCTTCATACATCTCCCGCAAGGCGGTCGACAGGATTGTTGGGTCTTCTGCATCACGCTTACCACCAGGGAACGAGCATTCGCCTCGGTGGTTTCGCATATTGTTGCCACGCACTGTAAACAAAACACTTGGGACACCTCTGACATCACAAAGGAGCTATAGTTTTTTTCGTTTTGTAGTTGTCCATTAAAGGAAGACGTAGAAAAAAAACAAGACAGTGAAGAGAAATCAAAAAGAGAGAGAAACAAAGTATAACCGTTATATGAGCAAGAGCGTTTCAATTGATTATGAATTGTTTTATCATTTTGTTTCTCGACCATTACACTGATAACCAAAAAAATTATGACTTACCATGATGACAGCAGCTTCTCGAATTGGTTTATCTTTGCAATAGTCGAAATGAAACGAGTCGCCAAACTTTTGCGACAGTCGATGCCGAGCCATTGCCAGAAACGAGGCATCTAGCCGAGTGGCAGGCCGTTGGTGTGTTGGATGTTGCTGTTGTTGCACAATCTTCTTCGCCGTTGATCCTGCTGCAGTGATCGTCGCTTGAGATGCAGCTGCAGGAGATGATGAAGGCGTGAATCGGGTGCTGCTGGTCCGCAGCATCGACAGCTGCTGTTGCAGTGATCGTATCAACGGTTGCTGATGCTGTTGATGTGGCTGCATGTTGGAGACACTAACTGTCGAAGTAAGAGGCAGCCAGTATCCAGATGAAGTGCATGCTGTGTGTAATGGTGAGCGGCGAAGAGAAGGCGCAAGAAGCAAACCGGCTGTTGTTGTATGGCTTGCACCCTGACGACGGCGTGATTCAGCCGTCGACCAAGTCAGTAACGAAGAAGAAGAGGAATTTTTGCCAGTAGACGACAGCGAGCGAGTCAGAGACATGAGCACTCTTTTGGAGGAGCCTCTCTTGCATGTAGGCACCAAGAGTCTAAACATGATGAAAGGAATTGATTTACTGATGAAATGTAGAACAAGGTAGGAGAATGTATGGAAATGGGGTGAGTTTAAGCCGTTGTTCCAACAAAGAGTGGGGGTGGAAAAAAAATTGGTGCAACAAAAAAAAAATGTGGCCCTGTCTCAATATTGCTCACCCCTATTTATGGAGAGTGGACTGAACCGTGCTCATGGGCACATTCTCAAAGTTTGCGGGAGAGTGAGAGGATTCTTGCCATCCCGAAAACTCCCTATAAGAATCTTAACTCATGTCCGTTGGGTTGGCTCTTGGAGCCTTGTCGGTCGCGGTATGAAATGGAGTTATAGCCAGAAGCTGGACTCGGATTTTATCGCTTCAAGGTTTGAAGGGTCTCTATCAAGACAATGCGCGAGCCAAAAATATAACCTGACTTCCCAACCGGACCTGTCCCTGTTAACTGGCAGCCTTTTTTTCTGTTCACCAGATTGAGACATGTGCCTACGTCTTCGTATCGGTGATAATGAGCCATTCTTCTGCAGATTTCCTTCTCAAGATATGGAGTCTTACCTCCCTCTTTTGGCCTCTATCTATGCTTCACTCAGATTGACTATTAAAAACAATTTTTCGCCTCCGACTATGCGGAGTAGCCTCCCAACGTCCAAGGGATGTCGTTGAAATCGTTTGACCCCTCATTTCTGCCCTATCAACATGACCCACACGTAAGCTCACTCTCTACGCGTGACTTGAGCACCCACTTTAGAAAATCACATATCCATCCAATCAACCTTGTTGCCCGCGTTTTTCCTTTTTTTTTTTGTAATTGGCTCTCCCCCTTCCTTCTCCACAGTATTGTCTGTTTGAGGATTGTGGCGAATTCTACTTGTTTGCTCCCACATCCCTCCGAAAACACCATATCATTGTATAAGTAACAAAGCGATCCTTCATGGCAACACGACAATGGTCGATAAAAGCTTATCTTGGTCGATTTGTACGGTCACATTTCATTGGTCGACATACTGGAATTTGGACGATCTGCTCGCCATTCTTTGTGTGTGGTGAAAAAGAAGGACAAGGTAGATCCCGAAATCACGGGCTACTTCTCCATATTGTCCATGCCTTCTCACCCCTCCACCTTCCCCCCGCATTTTGATATTCGGCTATAACACTCCTTTCTCCACAACTGTTGACTTACTAGCACGCATTTATGCACATCTTGTTTCCGTCAACCCAATTTATCTATTTCACCTATTTTGACTATAATCCGTAGTGTTTGGTTGTTGGACAACAACAACACACTTCTCCCAGGAATACCCCTGGACAAATATAAAAAAAAGAAGTAATGGATATTACAAGAATTGTGCGAACAATAGCTGAGAATGTGAATCAGGCAACTCTCTTCTTGTATTTTCCAGTTAGTTACTTTGACCTCAATTTGTGGTGTGTTTATTTTTTCTTAATAGTTTGCTTGAGTCCTCGAGGCCCACAGGACAGTGCGGAATAGAATATCATGAGAAATGTTAGAACCCTCATGTAAGAGTCAGGGAATACTGCTTCTCGTGTTTGGATCATTCCAAGTGATCATGAATAGGAGCACTCATCTTATTTCATCTTGACCGTTATACCATAAAAGAAATGTTTCATGAACTTTTGGAGTATGCGTTCTTAAATGGCTACAAGACTTATTATCTTTCTCTCTCTCTCTCTTACCTTTCATAACTTTCACAATAGACTCATTTCTTTCCATTCATGTAGACTGTCAGAAGCTACACAATCATGACAAACCATCACCACCAAGACGAAAGCAATGCCTCCAGGGCTAGCGAGACAACCCAACTCCTCTGCAAGAACTCCTTACCGCACTCGTCTGAGCAATCAGCCAAAAGCCATTACCACTCTATAGATGATGGTAGCAATGATGATATCCTTCAGTCTCAAGACGAATCAACGCGACTTGCTGCATTGAAACGAATCCCATGGTACAGGCGACCAAGCATCCTCTGGCTGATTCCGCTCTGCTTTCTAATGTCGTTTGCGGATAGTATCATGAGTGCACCTTCGGCCCAAGCGACTATTCAGATAGCCTGCATAGAATACTTTAGCCAAAAGGAGCATTTGTCTCATACAGCTAGTATCGCTAGTGGCTTCTCATACTTCACTAACGACACCATTGTATCGCGTCATCAAGAGGACCCTTGCAAGAGTGCAGAAGTACAGGCACTTGGAGCCGCACTCATTGGTCAGCTCAGAGCAATGAAGAATGTCGTAGGTAATTTTACCTTGGTAACGAAATTGTTGGCGTTGTACTAGATATGAAAAGAAGGGTTGCTAAAACGCGTAATTTTAAACTAACAAAATCTGTAACCGTTTTTTTTTTTTTTTTTTTTTTTTTTGCTGCTGTGATGTCATTCATCCACATGCAGCATTGCTGACAGTTGGACTCTGGACTAATCAATCAGATCGATACGGCCGCAAGTTGCTTATTTGGGCTATGCTCATCTCTTTACTGTTCTCCAACCTGACCATCCTTTACTCGTCGTCCCCACACAATAAATTTGGCACCAAGCTGTTGTGGATTAGCTCATTCCTCCAGGGAATTGCTGGTGGAGACACTCTCCTTCGATCCTCAGTAGTGTCATATACAGGTAAGTTCAGCCCATGATCAGTTGTTCGGTCTCTCACACTTTTCTTACGACAGAGTTGCTATGTGGGACTAAAATGTTCAATCATCGTTGCTCACCCATCTCCTCAATTTTTTTTCCTTTAATGACACATGGCGATTGTTAAGCGGACACCACGCCACGCGAGGGTCGAAGTCTCATTTTCGGTTACTGGATGATGATTCCGGCAGCTGGTGGCATTATTGGACCTGGCTTGGCTGCATTTGTGATTGAGCGCGCTGGTCAACGATACACGGCTGCGTTAGAGCTTGTCTCACTGATGTTGGTTGTCATGTTTCTGTACATGATGATCATCCCCGAGTCACTCCCCGAGGCGGTCCGGTTACGCACGCAGCGCGAAGACGAGGCCGCAGCACGGGAGGCAGCCAAGATGTCTGAGGGTAGACGGATAGTGATGAAGAAGATTATGTTGTATTTGAAGAGCATCTTCATGCCCATTTTGGTCCTTGTGCCGGGCCAGATCGATACCATGGATGACGATGTCCCGCCCATGCCCCACAAATACACGCTGATTTTGTTGGTGTTCGTCAATGGATTGCAACATCTTGCGACCGTCGGTATCATCGGAACTTTTATCCCATATACAAACACGCGATTTCATTGGGGCCATATCCAGAATGGCTATTATTATTCCTTCTTCGCTGCATCTATGTTTTTCACTTTTACTTTTTTGTACCCACCAATGCAGTGGGTGTACAAAAGACTGTTTTTCAGGAAAGCAACAGAGGAGAAGGTGGAAAGCTGGGACTCATCTAGTACGACGAAGGCCGCCATGCCAGAGAGTGATTCGGACTCGAGCGGAGAAGAATGCGAGCCTTACGCTGAAACAGTTCAAGCACATGACCGCAAAACGCGTAGAATACCCCAAGATAGGCCCACAGACTCGTTGCTGGCGGAAGAAGAGACGGTGGTGGCCGAGACTGCCAGTTTGTTGGATGCCGAAGGCAAGGGTCGTCTCAACCGTAATTGGGGTCTTGAAGAGTGCGAGCTGGAAACGACCCCGCAGACCACATGGCTTGAAGTCAACTTCTTTGGCGTTTCGGGTCTCCTACTATTCACGTCATTTATCATTGTCCCCCTCATGGAGACTGAATCAACCATCTTTGTTTGTATGTCTGTTTTGTTTTTTTTTCTGTTCCTAGGCAATAACGTCAGCAGTATTTCCTCCTTTGTGTCTGTGGTTTTTTTTTCTAACAGCCTCATGATTCTTCTACTGTTTTAATGTAGCCTCCTTTCTTAGAGCCATGTCTGCAGTGGGTAATACCAACTTCGACACGCTTTTGACCACATATGCGCCTGCCCACCAGGTCGCCAAGATCCTCGGCGGCAATTCTGTTGTCAGCACGATCATTACAACCATCGCGGACCTGTCGTTCGGCTGGATGTTTTCGCGTACATCTACAACAATGCCCAACTTTATCTTTTGGATCGCCTCTTTGATCACCCTTTTATCCATATTGTTCTATATTGTCTTCTGGAATCTGTATAAGCGCCACGACCGACGTGTGATTAGGCAACTCAAGGTTGCATCTACTGCTCCTGCTGCTGATGGCATTTGATGATTTTTCATGTTGCTTTGTGTGTTCTCATGTAGACTTGACTTTTTTTTTTACCTCATTCTTATTTTTCTCGCACATTATCGCTTCCCTACTTGCGTTTTTAAGTTTTTTTCATTCTCGTCACAAAAAATAAACTACATGAATAAAGGATCTTGATGTTTAATAGAGATTTAAGGCGCTGTGTTTCTTGGCTAGAATGTGATCGGTGTCTTCGATCTCGATCTTGGAGGAAATGGACCAAAAAAGATGGCATGTACATTTGTGAACCCTCTCTTTTTCATTTGCGGTTATCTCGCGACTAATAATTTTTTTCAAAGAAAAGCACGAGAATACCTTCTCAGAACCGATAAAATATAAAATGAAACGATTGACTGCGGGGCGGGGGAGGTTGGCGTAGTTTTAAAAGTCAAGTCTCAAATGTCGACCACACTTTGCTATACCATCAAAGTTCGAATAAATGTATCCAAATATCCATATTTTGGATCGGTCAGACAGAGTTCTTGGAGAAGAAAGCCGCTGGCCTCTGTGAGAATAAATATGTAACTATCAGTGACCTGGCTCGGTTCCGAATGAATATCAGCTTCCCAAAAAGGCTACCCCTCCCGATGTTGGTTTTGACAGCTGCTGGGATGGAGACAAAGTCACCCCCCTTCTTAGATCACATTCTAGTGAGATTTGGGGAGGGGAAAAGGTCTTCCAGACGCGCGAATTCGGCATGACTCTGGAGCTCATGAATATGAAAATTCACTGTATTCATGAAGCCCTTTAGAGAATATATGCACATCTATCTCCTATTGTAATTGGGTGACGAGAGTTTTCTGTCTGGATGAAGCAGAACAAATAAGTCTCCAATATCAAGGCTGCCTTTTATTTTTTTTTTAAAAAGGGGTGGATTGTATTGTTGTTGGAGTAGCGATACCTTCTACAATTATGCGGAACAGCGCGAAGATGGGTACTAACAAGCGAGTGGTTCTTCACATGGAACGCTTTGGATAGAAAAAAAGGTTATGTAGAACTAATATTGTCCGAGAATCTTCAACCTCTCCAGGGCTTCGGCGTGGCCTTGGATTGCGGCCTTGCGATAGAGCTGGATAGCAGGACGGAGATCTTTGAGAACTCCTAGTCCATTTTCGTACATTTGACCGAGATGCCACTGTCCTGACTCATCGCCTTGGAGCGCCGACCTGTGATACCATAACATTGCTTCGTCATAGTCTTGTTTGACTCCTCTGCCCTCCTGATACATGAATCCAAGGTTGGTTTTAGCTGGTGGATACCCATTGTCTGCAGATTTGCGAAACCATGCGACTGCCTCAATATCGTCTTGCTTGACTCCTAAGCCATCTCTATACATCTTACCTAGTTGACACTGTGAACGTGAGTGTCCTTGATCTGCCGCTTTGCAATACCATACGGCCGCCTCATCATAGTCTTTGGAGACTCCCATACCAGTAAAGTACATATCTCCAAGATAGGATATCGCCATCAACCCTCCTTGATCCGCCGACTTGCGAAACCATACCATTGCATCTTCAGAGTATTGCGTAACTCCTTTTCCGTGTTGATACATCAAACCTAGGTCGAACTGTGCATCTGGATCACCCTGATTTGCCGATCTGTGACACCACTTGAGTGCTTCGTTATAATCTTGCCGTACTCCTCTGCCGTTCTTGTACATCCAGGCAAGGCGATGCTGCGCCAGTGCATGTCCTTGCTCTGCCGACTTGCGAAACCAAAATGCTGCCTCTCGATCGCTCCTATCAACACCTTTCCCTTGTTCGTATGCCCATCCCAGGGTGTTCTGTGCATACGAATGACCCTTCTCAGCTGCTTTCCGAATCCAGTCTAACCCAGCAGCAAGATCCTCAGATGTGCCTTGGCCATGTATAAAGAATGACCCTGTCTTGTACTGCGCCTCAATGGACTCTTGGGTTGCTGCCCGAAGGTACCATTTGAACGCTTCCGAGTCGCTCTTTTCGACCCCTGTCCCATTTTCATACATCTTCGCCAAAGCCACTTGAACCTCAACATTTCCTCCATCGGCCATTGGTAGCAAACCACCGATGTCGCTGGGCAGATCATTGACCACATCGCTCTTTTGTGTGTTGCTTCCGTATGACGGTGAGGAAATCATTAAGTCTGTAAAGTCGTCGGAAAGACTGAGTGTATTCCCAATGTCGCCTGTTTTACCATGAAGCTCCATTTCGCTATCCTCATTTGCAATCTCATGTGCTTCTGGTCTCTTTTGAGGCTCGTGTTCCCAGCAGAGCTCAACCCACTTGCGGTACTCGTCTGGTACATCCGGTGGGAGCTCCTCTCTCTCACCGCTCTTGACAGCGACCGCTATTGCCAAGTTATCAGTCTGCGTTCGGAACGGTGTCGTGCAGTTGGCCGCCATCTCCCACATCACCATCCCAAGTGCATATATATCTGACTTTGTAGAGTATTTGGGTTTGGATGTAAGGAGCTCTGGTGCCATCCATCGAAATGTTCCCTTGAGGGTACCGGATCCTGATGACCGTGACGCCGAGCGGACCTTCACAGTGGCCAGTCCAAAGTCACATAGCTTGACCTCCATGTGGCGAGTGAGGAGTACATTCATGCTCTTGAGATCTCGGTGGATGACATTTTTATGGTGGATGTAGGTCAAGCCACGAGCGATTTCTCGAGCAATCCGGATCTTGGTTGACCAGTCCACGAGTTGGTGTTTCTCAATGGCACGTTGGAGATTACCTCCTTCGGCATAGTCCATGATGAGGACGAGTGAGTTGTCGTGGTATGTTGTTCCGTAAAACTGAATGATATGCCGATCGTTTAGGAGCTGTAGAATCTCAATTTCGTGCTGGATGGCAGCCGCTTGCTGAACTTCATCTCGACCCATGGGAAACCGTTTGATGGCCACCCTACGACCTTCCCAGTGAGCCTGGTAGACATTCCCATAGCCTCCTGCACCGATGAATTCTCCCATAAGCAGGGAAGACTGATATAATAGCAAAGGAGAATAGAAATAGGATGTTAATGGTGCAATATATCATTGGTCATGAGGATCCTCGCAGAACCAGATACAATATTTTCACATCATTAACGTAAGTGGAAGAATACCATAGTGAAGGGTTGTCTACGTTAATAGAGTCACGTATTGCAGAGTTGAATTAAGCAATGAAGTAAATTGAATGAATAGAACAATGCAATTGGCAAAACAAATGAAATGAGAAATTGATTCTAGACTGTGTGAAAGGGGTGCGTGGCTAGACAAACAATGCTCCCTGATATTTGTACTACCAATCTCTCACAGGGGTCATTTGGCATAGTATCAAATAAGGTCTGAACGCAAGTCAGTGCGCGAAAATTGATAAACTTTGTCACTCAACTCAACAAAGCAGAGTATTCTTTGCCACACGAGGCGTGTCGTGGGCTTTTATATTTACCTTTTCATAGAAACTCACCCCAGCAAGTAACGGCTCCCACAAATTGGTGGAGAGATAAAGAGAAAAAGAGAGGAAGACAGAGAGATGGTGAGAATAGTGAATTGGCGAAAGATTGTTGCACGGAATAATGATTAAGTTTGTCAACATAGCCTAGAAATCCCAAGTAAAATCTTTTTCACCATTCCTCCTTTCTATTTCCACTTACTATTAGTGTCAGCGAAATCTATTTCCATTTAGTTTACAAAGGTAAAGAGATTAGAAAATAGACACCCTTCTCTTCAGTCTCTCGCTGTGCAATATATTCAACTTTACCCAAAAGTATACCTTAAAAAAGAGCTGTGAGGTGAATGCAAATCATCTCGCGCTATCTCTTCTGTGACCATGTCTTAAGCTCCCTATCGCATTTATGGCTTTGGCTTTCAGCAATGGTACACGTCGTGGATGAAACTACGTAGTGTGTCATGCGGCAAAGTTTACCGTGTACCCTTCTTGATAAGATCCACCAGTGCCGCTTCGTTGGCTTCGCCCCGAAATGGCTGTGTAAAGTTGGTAGGATTTTCCCATGTTGCTGTTCCAAGAGCGTACGTACCCGAGTCGACCGAGTGCTTGGGCACGCTTACAAAAAGTTCGGGCGTCATTCAATGGAACATGTCACCTCTCGACCCGGTTGATTGGGAAGCCATGATGGCCTTGACAGTGACCAACTCAAAATCATACAGCTTGACCTCCAAAAGCTGACGAGAAGCACAGTGGAGTTCATGAGGTAGTGATTGATATCGGTACATCTTGCGATACTGGCACATATTTTCGGTGCAGATATCCAAGTACCGCACGTACTACAAATGGCGCAAAACCCTGCGCAAGCCGAAATTTCTACTATGTATCGGTCCCTAAAATTTCACAATAGTAATTGCAACAACTGCAGCAGCAAACAGAGAAGAATTCCAGGAGACACTGCAAATCTTTCCAGCCAACTCGTGCATACCATCAACATTACTATCACTCTAACTTCACGAAAATATTGGGAGTGGAAGAAAGGGGTATTGGGCGAGACTACTGTCGTGAAGTAGCAACAGCTCCTGCGCTTTATGATGGAATGAGCATGAGAGCCACCATGAGAACCATGTACATTGGCGCAGGCCTATTTCAAGATGTTTCCACTAAAAGGAATATTTACTAGTACCTTAATGGTTGAGAAGAAATGCGAAATTGTATATAACAGTAGCGTTGGATCCCAGTGTGATAGAGTGGACGTGTGATAGGAGGATGGTCTCGTACTCAAAATATTGCTTCAAGCGGTAAAATTGTACCAAAATGTACTGTGCCAATATTTTTGGTAGGCACGCTTTTTTGGGTACCAGTACATCACCATACTTGTATCAGCTACTATCACGAGGGCTCTTTGGATGGCTTTTTGGCCATGAATATTAGCCTGGCCTTGTACAATCTTGTGCGATTCGAACATTGGTTGGTCAATCCGTGATTTCTCTCTCCTCAATCGCACACTTGAGGCTAATAATATCTTATTTCAGCATAGTACATATTTAGGAGTGGCGATATCTTCTTTACAAGATACATCGAGGACCGAGATGGTGGTGCCACAATAGCGCGATAATCTGGAGCTTTAACAGGTGTTACAAAACGCGTAAAATAAAGTCCGCAGTAAGATGGGATGCAAAGACATTGTTGGCTGCGTCTTGAGTGTTATGTCATGCAATCGAAGCTCCTTCCTTCACTGATCAATCTTGCAAAGTCAAGTTCGTCCTTTCAACACGCCCCTTGGCCTGGCTGTTATTCGCACAAATGTTTTCAATATTCATCTCATACATAGCGTGACCGAAATGGGACATGCCCTTGTTGCTGTGAGTAGCTTGTTGCGCAAGATGGAAAACAGTGGTCATATCGCTCTAAAACACCACAGGCTCGTCATGCTTCTCTAAGCAAGCCTGCGTGGGCTCCTCAGAGTAGATAGTAGATTCGGTAGGGGTAAAGTGCAAGTATTTGATACGGCTAGCTACATTGTCTACGTATGCCAGCAAGGCATACGGTGGTGCAAGATCTCAAAATCAGGCGTGGTCGCTGTTTGTTGCTTTAAATCAGTTCTCCTCGTCGATTTCTTGGCTTGCAGATCTTAGGAGTTCGCCGTCTTCCAGGAGTCTATAAATGGGTTTCTATCAACAGGTGACATGTCATTTCCTTAGCCGGCTTGATGTCATGGCATTCACAGAGTTTATCTCACGCTAATGTAGGGCCAAAGTCCACATAGTGCGCACAATGCGCAGTGTTTGTTGAGATCTGATGAGTGTTTGCCTATGACAAGAAGATATTCCAACCGCTCCATACCGGAGGCATGGATCAACAAATCGCGTAATTTGCCAAGTGTTCAAGCCCAAGCATTCTGCGGCCTGGTGATGCTTTAAACGACGCTCAATAACGGCATCTATAGCTTTGACTTGTTATTGTTCGCGCATGCTCAATGTAATACATACAGGTTTAGCTATCGAAAACCTCAGGTCAGCAGTTAAAGCAATCAGCTCTCATGGCTTTGATACCAAAAGAAAACATCTAAAATCAGACATTACTATTTAGCTGCTACAAGGTGAAATTAGCCTCATTTGATTTTGTTAAATTAAGTCATCCATCCATCACGAAAGTATCCCGAGCGCCTCCAACTCTGAACAAGCCATCCTTGAACTCAGGTTAAATCAGACAATACAGCCCCATCACTGTTGCCTCGACGCTTCAGTTGAGCCGGATTCTGCTTGCTGAGCTCGCCTACGCCTTTTATCAACGTCTCCTTCACTCCAAGTTCAGCAGGTGGTGATTTCCATCGCAGATCCACTTTGACATCATTTTCTTTTACGATGACCCGCCATCGGCGAACGAACGTATCCTCACAGCCCGTCACCAGATCGTCGCCTTTCTCGGGCGTCGCTTTCCAGGCGACGCTGGAAACCATACCGTTAAAATCTCGGATCACCACCCGACACTGACCTGAAGCGGCATCCCACAGCCGCACCGTATTGTCACCACTGGCCGACGCAATTCGCGCGCCATTCGGCGAATACGCGACGCTATAAACATAAGATTCATGGCCACGAAGGGTGTGTTCCAGCGCGCCGCTGACCACATGCCACAGCCGCACAGTCATGTCTTCACTGCCTGAAGCAATCTGCTCGCCGTTCGGCGAATATGCGACGCTCGAAACAGAACACTTATGGCCACGCAGGATGTGTTCCAGCGTACCTTTTTTCGCATCCCATAGCCGCACAGTCATGTCTTCACTGCCTGAAGCAATCTGTGCGTCGTTCGGGGAATATGCAACGCTCCAAACAGAATGTTTATGGCCTCGCAGGATGTGTTGCAACGCTCCGCTTTTCGCATCCCATACCCGAACCGTCTTGTCATTACTGCCCGAAGCGATCTGACCACCGCTCGGTAAATATGCGACGCTATGAACATGAGATTCATGGCCTCGAAGGATGTGTTGCAGCGAGCCGCTGACCACATCCCACAGCCGCACAGTCTTGTCTTCACTGCTCGATGCAATCTGCGCACCGTCTGGCGAATATGCGACGCTATAAACAGGAGACTCATGGCCTTGCAGGATGTGCAGTAGCGCGCCGCTCCTCGCATCCCACAGCCGCACCGTATTGTCTCTACTTCCCGAAGCGATCTTCTCGCCGTCTGGTGAATACGCGACGCTATGAACAGAAGATTCATGGCCTCGTAGGGGGTGTTGCAGCGCATCACTCTTCGTTTTCCACAGCCGCACCATATTATGTTGAGTACTCGAAGTGATCGCGCTGTGCAACGAATGCATGGCGCTATGAACAATAGGTTCAAAGCTTCGAAGGGTGTGTCGCAGCACGCCGCTCCTTGCATCCCACAGCCGCACAGTCTTGTCTTCACTACCCGATGCGATCTGCGCGCCGTCCGGCGAATACGCGACACTATAAACATAGGATGTATGGCTTCGCAGGGTGTGTTGCAGTGCGCCATTTTTCGTATCCCACAGCCGCAGAGTCATGTCATGACTGCATGAAGCGATCTGTGCGCCATTCGACGAATACGCGACACTATAAACATGCGCTTCATGGCCTCGAAGGGTGTGTTGCAGCGCGCCACTCTTCGCATCCCACAGCCGCACAGTCGTGCCATATGTGCCTGAAGCGATCTGCTCGCCATTCGGCGCGTACACGACGCTACTAACCCAGTCTTCATGGCCACGCAGGGTGTGTTGCAGCGCGCCGCTGCTTGCATCCCACAGCCGCACCGTCATGTCCCCACTTTCCGAAGCGATCTTCGCACCGTCTGGCGAATACGCAACGCTATGAACAGAAGATTCATGACCTCGAAGGATGTATTGCAGCGCGCCGCTCCTTGCATCCCACAGCCGCACAGTCTTGTCCTGACTGCCCGAAATGATCTGAGCGCCGTCCGGCGAATACGCAACGCTCAAAACATGCGCTTCATGGCCTCGAAGGATGTGTTGCAGCACACCACTCCTCGTATTCCACAGCCGCACAGTCCTGTCCCAACTACCTGAAGCGATCTGTGTGCCGTTTGGCGAATACGCGACGCTACGAACAGAAGCTTTATGGCCATACAAGGTTCGGATGCTCGCCCAGTTTGACGTCTCGTGGATGCTGATCTGACCGTTATCAAGGCCCATCGCGCAGGCTTTCCCATTCGGTGAATAGGCACAAGAATGCACCGCGCTCTCTCCCACCAGATGCGCCCTTTTGCCCAACTGCACTTTGGCCATCTGTGCGCCGCCTAAATTCGCCCTGCGAAATTGGGTTCTACCTAAAGCCGCACCATGCAGCTGTGCTGACTCCATTGGTCCAAAACCAAGATCTGTCCCAGGGATCCGGATACTCATCAGACTGGAGTCGATAAACTGTACACCCGCTCTGGCTAGAATTGTGATAGCATTAGCTCTACCTTGACTGACCAGCTCATCGGTCTTTGACGACTTGATCCACGCCAGCAGAGGCTTCACCAGGGAATTATTCTGCTCAACACGCTCCACCAAAAAGCGCTGAATCGCTGCATCCTCCACCAGATTAAACCGGTTCAATAAAGCATAACGATCAAGTCGAACGAATAGTTCTGGTCCTTGCCACAGCAGATAGATATTTCTGATCCAGTTTGACGGCGCAACGTCTCTCGATGGCTGCACCGGGTTTTCCAGCGATACCCATATCGCGCGCGCCACCAGATAATCCTGGATCGATTTATGGATGAATCGATATTGATTTCCCTGACGCACAAGCGGCGCATTAAACCTTAGCAATCGCGTCTCTTCTTTTGCATCCCCTAGATAACCCGCCCGCCAATCCGAACTCTTTCCATCGCTCGCTTCTGAATACACCACTGAAACCAAATGCCTTTCATACATCGCGAGTGCCAGCTCCTGACAATAGCCCCAGCCATGCCTGGCAAATTCCACTTCCAACTCCTCGAACACTTCCTTCTCCCTGAGGTTAAGCTGGATGTTCGCCAACCTTTCCTGCGATCGGTTCAGCCAATGCGCCACGAACTTTTCGTAAAGGCCGATCCGCGTCGGCTTCAAGCGATCGCTTTTTGCTTTCAATTCTGACAACGCCTCCAACGTCATCCTCAACATGAACGGCGTTCGTACCAGCTCTTTGAACTTGCCCAGTACTTCAAACGTCTGCCTATAGCGCTGCGCTGACCACTGTTGTTGCGCATGCTTCACAAATTTGTCGATATAATGATCGATCTGCTCGTCCGAAAATCCGGCCAGCCAACATTCCTCCAATCGACTCGGACTGCCTGGTGGATAAAATTGATGCTGATAATTTGCCCCAAGGTATTCGGGCCGGCTGCTGATGATCACCTGGGCTTGCCAGAGATCCAGGTTATTTTTCGCGTAAAACGCCTGTGAGCTGTGTGCAATCTCATCATATCCATCCAGAATAAAAATAAAGCGCCGCTCCGCCTGTAATGTTTCGATTTGTGCTTCGGACAAATCCTGTTTCTTCAGATATTGCTCGATCAGATTCCCCCCAGGATTGTCCAGACTCGTCAATGGAATAAAGAGCGGGATAGGACGATCAACGTGACGCTCCGACGAAGTGTATTCAACCCATAAGCGCTGCGCCATAAAACGGCTAAACGTCGATTTGCCGGATCCTTCTTCACCCAACAGCAATAGCACTTTTTTCTCATTGGACGCAAGAAACGAATCCACCATCTCTTCCAGATCAAAGAGCTCTGTTGCGTCTGAACGAAGTGTACACTGTGGCGCAATATACATGTTCAGTGCTTCCATGACTTCGTCGGCTTTCAGACTTTTCGTGTACTGCGATTCAGGCTTTTGAACATCTTGCCCCAAAAGCGCCAGAGGCTTCCAGTCGTGCTGTAGGGCCTTATTTAGCTCCATCACGCATCCCTCATCACCGCGTACCTGACAAAGGAGTTGAGCAAGAATGAAATGTATGTTAGTCAAAAAGCCCTCAAAGTGTTTCACTAATGGAAATATGCAACGAACAGCACAAGGTACATGGTATCCTTCTTCTTTAAACTTTCTGTCGTATCAACCAGTGGAGTAGTGACTAGTTCTGTTGTTTTGGTGGCATCTTGATCCCTTATGGAAGAGCTCGATTTACCTTTGCTGCTACTTGCTTCTGGCTCAACAACCTCATGATCATCTTCAGCAAAGATGATTTCACCTGCTTCAGGCCGGTTTATAGGATCATTCTCCCAGCATCGCTCGACCCACAATCTGTACCCACGGGGAGTTTCAGCAGGTAGATTTTCTCGGCCACCTTGCTGCAAATGGAGAATAACATTGGTTTCGTTATCTATGTCCTCGAACGGCTTGATGGAATTGGAGGCCATTTCCCACAAAACCATACCGAGAGAGTAAACATCCGACTTTGTGGAATAATGCGGACTGGTGTAAATCAGTTCCGGGGCCATCCATCGCACAAAGTTCTTAATTGAGGCTAAAGGAAAGGTAAAAGAGGATGTGCTGGAGCTAGCGGCAGACCGAACTGCTGGTAGTCCAAAATCGGACAGTTTCGGTTTCATGCTCTCAGTGAGAATAACGTTGGAACTCTTGAGGAAGCCGTGCAAAACGTCATTGTAATGAAGATATTCGATTCCACGTGTGATCTGATTTGCGATTTGAGTCTTGGTTGGCCAGTCTAATGGTTCATCCGATGTAATGACATCCGAAAGACTGCCTTTTTCAGCAAGCTCCATAATAAAGTATACATGCCCCTCATGTTCATAGGCTTCGTAGAACTGAATGAGATGAAGGTGGCGAAGACGCTGAACAAGAGCAACCTCATCCTGGATCGCCGAGTGTTGAAATTGTTGTGGTGAAATATGGAGTCTTTTGGCAATACATGGTATGTTGATATATCGAGCACGATATACCACCCCTATGTCACCTTCTTTGATGACAGTGTCCAGGACGAGAGATGTCTAATACATGATCCAAAAGAGATTTTTACAGTCAGCTATTTATCTCCACAGCCATTTGACATGTGTGAATGTTCGTGTGTATTCACAGCAGACATAACAAGACTCACCGAGTCAGGCTGCATCGACTGTGATGTTTGTACTCTACCAGATACTTCAGCAGCTACTTCATGGTATGGTATGCCGATAGTACCCGAGCCACTGTTGGGATCATCCGAGTCACTATCATGCGAGTCATCTGAATCACTAGAAGTGTCGCTCTTGCCCACACCTTCAGAGTATATCTGAGAATGAAAGTGAGCTTCTCTATCGACAGAAATGGATGGCCCGCTCCTTTCAGGGCGACATGGATGTGATGGTCCATCATCGTCATCGCCTAGATCATGCGGAACATATAGGTCGCTCTGATTACACGTCGTCCTCGGAGGAAACAATGCAAGGAGTCGGCGCATCGCTTCTTGATGGCCTTGATTGGCTGCTTTGCCATACCAATGCATAGCACGGTTGATGTCCTTGGCCAACATCTTGTTGTGTTCGTGCATGTATCCAATACGGAACTGTGCTTCTGGATGGCCTCGTTCTGCAGCCTTCCTGAACCAAAAGAGAGCCTCAAAGTCGTTCTGAAGAGTTCCTCTACCTTTTAGGAACATCATACCAAAAGCAAATTGTGCATACATGTTGTCGGCTAGGGCTTGTCTACGGATGTTGATCACCCTGACTTTTACTGGCTGTTCTTCTACTGATGGAGACGACTCAGGCGGCTCAGAGGGCTTGGCAGTGGTGAGTGACAGTTGCTGATGGTGCAATACGCTGGGCAGTTGTAAATGAGAGACATCTAAGCCTTGGGTTGCATTTTCCTGTTTGGTGGAAACAGTGGCCGCAGTAGTATCTTGATTGATGTCATGGGTTGATATTGACTGAAGGACGTTATGGCGCGTAGTAGGTGAGATTGAGAGGGAGTGTTTTGGATACTTGCGATTGGAGGATCCTGCTGCTAGGGAGTAGGTGGTATCAGCAACCAGTGTCTCATCCTGTTGTCCAAAATCTTCCTCATAGCTGGTGACAGCACTAATCTCGATTGTTTCGAATGAATCATCCTCGACTTCATTGATCCAGGTACCCTGAGCGATGAAACTGCTTGCCTCGAGTCGACGCGATGCCTTATGATCCCAGAAGCTCTCAATTGGCTTTCGCATCTCTTCCGGTGTACCATCTGGGACGTCTCCTCGATATCCCTTCTTGATTTGCTCGATAGCTTTGTTTACATCAGTTCCTTCAAACGGTCGGATACTGTTTGTAGCCATTTGCCATATCACCCATCCAAGAGAATACACATCTGTCTTCTTTGTGTACTTTGGATCTTCAACAAAAAGCTCTGGTGCCTTCCATAGTGGCGTCCCCACATGTATCTCTGCGGCGATCCCTGTCAGTGGCTTGCGATTCAGCTTGGCGAGTCCAAAATCACAGAGTTTGGCCACCCTGAAGCCATCGGTGAGGAGCACGTTGTCGCTCTTGATATCGCAGTGAAGGACGCCATTAGAGTGCATGTAGGCAACGCCGCGAATGAGTTGCTGTGTGATGAGCAGCTTCGTTTCCCAATTGAGGCGCTTAAGACGGATGGCTCTGGTAAGGGTCCCATTATCGACATACTCCATGACAATGAGGAGTTTCTTCTGTCCACTCGCAGTGGTATGGTCACAAACACAATAGAACTGGATGATATGTTTGTGTCGGAGGTTTTGACAGAAGGCAATCTCCCTCCGGATGTCCACGGTGGAAACAAGTGATTCCTTGACAGCACAAGGTAGACCGCACCACAGACCTCGAGAGACCTTGCCAAAGGCTCCTTGTTCGATGCGTTCACCTACTATCAGAGTACTATGGTGCCTATTCATAGATCAATTGATGCTTCAATAGGCTGGCAAAGTGTATGCTATTCAGAGTGAATACACCATAACTTGAAAACAGCATACTCTTGAATGTGTGTCATCACAATGAGATGGAAAGGAAGGATGAGAAATCAAATGGCGAATGAGACGTGAGAAAAAGTTTGTGACCACACAACTTGCTGTACCCACGATAATGGCTAGGTGCACCATTAACACAATGGCAGGGGAAACCCAATATTCTCTTGCATTATCTGTCGCACCGTCCACCTGTAAAGCAATCTACAGAGGTTTCGTTTGAATAATCGGTCAACATTTTCTGTCTGCCAGTTTCCTGAAACTGCACACGTTCTAAAACAGAAAGGTTCGGACCTTTCCCCAAGCATTTCCAGAGTTGCTCATCTGCCCCCTCTTCTTTGTTTCCAACAATGGTACATTTTCTACTTTTTACACTTTCCTTCAAATGGATCTGAAGATCTGACGTAGCCCAACTTATTATCGCCATCTACTATGACGACAGACGCCACCGACCAGACAATAGCTGTAGATCTACGCTGCCAAGAACATAAACGAGACACGGGAACCAGGAGCCGGATGCTCAAAGTAGGGATCCGAGCAGTTAGAGAATTACAGATAGATAGAGGGGCTGTGACCATTGGTTGAAGCCTTTTCCCTTGAGGTTGAAAACCTCGCACAGTAACCTCACACACCTTAAACAGTTTCCTTGTTGAGGTTTAGGACCTCGAGTTGTACAAGTTCTCCCGTCTCAGTTCACTTGCTGGCGAAGACCATTACATTCCCGCTTTTGGATCTTTCGTGCCTTTGACGTCATCGAAAACTTAACTATAACGCGCGTAACAACCACAGTGTGTATATACACCTTCCAAGCCATGCTCCGCCCCCTCCCCCCCCCAAAGCACTCGAAGTGACAAAAAACGCCAGGTTGAATCGCTCGCTTCCCAGGCAGCAAGCCAAGGCAACGTATACCGCTATCCAAGTACCCACGAGAAATCAAGTATTTCTACCCAAAAGCCAGAGCAGATTTCCATGTGATGATTCCTTCTGTTGAAAAAGAACAGCAGAGCAAGAGACAGAAAATTTTGTTCAGCCCTGTCTGCGCTCACCAAATCAAAAGGGTAATAAAGGAAAGGATCAAATGACCCTATCTTCCCCAGTTCCTCCCCTTTCACTTCTCTCTATCACGGCCAGCCATATCGCTGAGGTGCAGGTGGAGGAGATTCTTGTTTTGAGTGGTGTGCCGTGGTGAGAGATTTGGGCCTAGACTGTTGAGTAGATGGAGGAAGGGGAATGTTTTGAGAATCAGTAACCTAGTGTTGCGTGAAGAGGACATGGTAAATGAGAAAAGCCATTGAACAAAAATCGAAAAAGCTGTGATCCAGGTTAGAATCACTACTTAATACTACTCACGTTGGTCACATTAGCTCATTTGCACAGGTGTTTCAAAGGACATGAAGATTTAAATGCGCTAAGAAGTGGTTATTTGTGCCTGAAGCCTCCATGGCCCTCATTTTTAGGGGTGGTCGGGATGGATCTTTATTCTTAGCACAAACCAAACAATATTGAAAAACATAAGCTACTAGCTATATATTATAGGAACACATGGAAGCCAAATAATTTTCTAGCGATGTGGTGAATACTTCTGACATGGTGGGCCGTTTGTCGTGATCTGCGGAGAGACACATTCTCATCAGCGACCAGTACTCATCTGATGGAGGTTCACCATAACTTTCGACTATCCAATTTGAAACGTTCCCTAATGTATCGACGCCCTCAGTCCATTGTGGAGGCTTGCCCATACTGATTTCATACATCAAGACTCCAAAAGAAAATACATCGGTCATGTAGCTGCTACCATGGCCACGTCTTATCTCGAGAGCAGTCCATACATCGTGCTGCTCGGATGGGCCCAACGACCATGATTGATTATTTCGGCAAATCTCAAAGCCAGTCAACTTAGGTACGAGCCTCCCTTCCTCCTCTTCCTCCACCATAAACACATTGGCCGCACGGATGTCTCGATGAATGACCTTGCACTCGTGAACAAAACTGAGAGCACTTGAAATCTTGAACGCCAATCTCCACATGTCACAAGGAGTGAGCTTATGCTCTGTCAAGTACTGATCGAGAGGAACTATCTTCTGAATTTGGGAACCATATATGATCAAGTCTGGGAACTGGATCTTATGAACCCGTATGATTCCCTCACAGAATCTCATCCAATGGGAGATAGCCATGACTCGCATGAGAGTATCCTCTCTGGTGGTACCACCGATCTCACCAACACGTTTGGCGGCGAAGACCTCGCTTTCGTTCCAGTCAAAGACAAGATGACCGAGATGTCCGAACCGCGTTTCTTGGAGACTAGCTTCGTCAATAAAGACTCCGCCGTGAGTGGTCCAAAAGGTATTAGCGTCTTCTTTAAGGCAGCTCACCCCACTATCGAATATCTTGTATGCCTTCTTCAGAGAATATTTAACCTTCCCCATTCTGCCCTTGAAACATTGCAGCTCCATTGATAGAATATCCTTCTTGATCGTTGACCCAAGGAGGATCTCTGTTGATTCAGGAGCACGTGACTCTAAGATGGCCTTTGCTGCCTCGGTAACATCGCTCCATGCTGCTGTTATCTCGACCTCAAGAGAGGAGCTGTGTTTTAAAACGTAGAATTCTGACGACACGCTGAGAAGCAGCTGTGCGACGCGCTTGAATGCATCATACAACCGTCTATCCTCATCTGTACCGTGGTTGTTGGCAGTCGCCGATCGCACTAGGCTACAGGATAAATCACAGTGTTCAACTAGGTCTAGACAGGTGCTGCTGAGAACCCGAGCCATTGGAGGCATTGGTTTATGCTGTTGCATAAACTCCAGGATTCGGTCAAAATCAACGCTTGCAGGATACTGAGAAATGGTAATTGAGTGTTCGTGAGGTGGCTCGTTGCTCTCTTCACCGATCTCATGGGGCG
This sequence comes from Actinomortierella wolfii, assembly GCA_016098105.1. Lineage (NCBI taxonomy): Eukaryota > Fungi > Mortierellomycota > Mortierellomycetes > Mortierellales > Mortierellaceae > Actinomortierella > Actinomortierella wolfii. Next base: position 94,418 of record JAAAIY010000041.1, read on the forward strand.
GCTCATTGGCTTCCTCATCGATCTCATGTGCCTCTGGTCTCTTCTCAGGATTGTGTTCCCAACAGCGTTCGATCCATTTGCGGTACTTGTCTGGCACATCCTGTGGGAGCTCTTCTCTCTTACCACGCGTGACAGCGACCTTCACAGAACGATCATCAGCCTGTTCTCGGAATGGTGTTGTACAGTTGGCAGCCATCTCCCACATCACCATCCCAAGAGAATACATATCCGACTTAGTAGAGTAATGAGGGTTGGTGTTGAGCAGTTCCGGGGCCATCCATCGCACAAACCTCTTAGTTGAAGCTGAAGCAAAGGTCATTGATGATGTACTGGAGTAAGAGGCTGACCTAACTGCTGGCAGTCCAAAATCGGAAAGTTTCGCTCGCATGTTCTCAGTGAGGAGTACGTTAGAACTCTTGAGGAAGCCATGCAACACTCTTTTATAGTGAAGATACTCGATTCCACGTACGACCTCATTCGCAATTCGAATTTTGGTTGGCCAGTCCAATGGTTCATCTGATGTAATGACATCCGAAAGACTGCCTTTTTCAGCAAGCTCCATAATAAAGTATATATGTCCCTCATGTTCATCGACCTCGTAGAACTGAATGAGATGAAGGTGACGAAGACGCTGAACAAGAGCAATCTCATCCTGGATCGCCGAGTGTTGAAATTGTTGGGGTGAAATACGGAGTTGTTTGGCAACACATGGTATATTGACATACCGAGCATGGTATACTGAGCCTATGTCACCTTCTTTGATGAGGGCACCTAGGACGAGAGATGTCTAACGCATCCACCAAAAAGAGATTTTCTTTCAGTCAATTATCTCTACAGATACTTGATACATGTGTACATTCGTTTGTTTTTACAACAGAAATAGCATGACTCACCGAGGCAGGTGGCACCAACTCTGATGCGTGTACTCCACTTGACTCCTGATGGGATGGTATTCCCACAGCACCTGAACCACTCTTTGGATCGTCCGAGTCACTGGTATGTGAGTCATCCGAATCACTTGAGTTGTCGCTCTTCTCCACACCCTCGGAATATGCTTGAGGAGAAAACAATGCACGGAGTCGCCGTTTCGCTTCTTTATGGCCTTGATTGGCCGCCTTGTCATACCAATGTATAGCACGATTGATGTCCTTGGCCGTTTCCTTGTTGTGCTCATGCATGTATCCAATACGGAACTGTGCTTCTGGATGGCCGTGTGCTGCAGCCTTCTTGAACCAAAAGAGTGACTCAGAATTGTTCTCCAGATCACCTTTGCTTGTGAGAAACATCATACCAAGGGCAAACTGTGCATGCATGTTGTCAACTAAGGCTTGTCTACGGATGTCGATCACTCTGACTTTCAATAGTGGCTGGTCTACTAGTGGAGAGAACTCCGAAAGCTCAGTATGGGTAAGTGAACGTTGCTGAATGTTCTTCTTACTAGGCAGTTGTGATTGAGAGACACCTAAGCGATGGATTGTATCCTCGTGTCGTTTAGTGGAATTAACGGTTGCGGTAGCATACTGATTGATGCTATAACTTGATGTTGACTGAAGAACGTCGGTATGTGTAACAGAAGAGATCGAATATGGATGTTTTGAAAATTGACAGTTGGGAGATCCAAAAGTTGGAGACTGTGCGGCGTCAACATGCGGCTGTCCAACAGTTCCCTCACAACTGAAGATGGCACTCAGCTCCAATGGTTCGGAAGAATCATCAACAAATACATTGGTCCAAGCGTCCTCAACAACAAACTTGCTTGCGTCCGGCCTACGTGAGGCTTTATGCTTCCAGAAACCCTTAATTGGCTTTCGCATCTTATCTGGGGTATCCTTCGGAATATCTCCTCTAACCCCCTTCTCGATCTCCTTGATAGCCTCGGCCTCTTCAATTCCTTCAAATGGTATGATACTGTTTTTAGCCATCTGCCATATCACCCACCCAAGAGAATACACGTCTGTCTTCTTTGTGTACTCTGGATTTTCAACAAAAAGTTCTGGAGCCATCCATCGGCGTGTTCCCACATGAGTGTCTCCAGAAGTCCCATTCGGATTCAGTGGATTGCGATCCCGTCTGGAGACTCCAAAATCACAGAGCTTGGCTACTCTGTGGTTGTCGGTGAGAAGCACATTGTCGCTCTTGATATCGCGGTGTAGGACTTCCTTATCATGCAAGAAAGCAACACCGCGGATGAGCTATTGTGTGATACTCTTTTTCAACTCCCAGTCGAGACAATCGCCAGAGATAGCTTGGGTAAGGTTCCCATTCTCGGCATACTCCATGACAATAAGGAGTTTTTTCTGTTCATCCAAAGTAGTATTAAATACATGGTAGAACTGGATGATGTGTTTGTACTGGAGGTTCCGACAGAAAGCAATCTCCTCCTGGATATCCATAGTGGAAACTTTTGACATCTTGACGGCACAAGGTAGGCCGCACCACAAACCTCGAAAGACCTTGCCAAATCTTCCTTGGCCAATGCATCCCCCTATTGCCAGAGTGCTTTGTCTATTCATATGTCAAGTGACGCACGATTAGGTTGCTAAATGACATATTATTCGGTGTTAATACAACATAGCTTAAAAAGTAACCTACTCTTGATTGAGCACCATCAGAATGAGATGAAGGATGAGGAATCAGATGGAGAATGACCTGTGAAAAAATTGTTCTGTTTGTGTTTACAGTGGTGGAGGGCATCATGAACACAACAACAGGGAACTATCGCATCGGGCCATTTTTTTAGTTATTTGTCATACATTAGACGGTTTGGCTACAAACCAAGTGCTGTTTACCATTTCCCTCCCAAGAAAGCTAATCCTTGGCCTAACACTGGGGCGTTGAATCTGCCAATACGCGTCATCATCCTAGTGACAGTATGACTCTTGGGTTCATCCCGTCGCATATGGGACAGTCTATTGGTCTATGTTAACAATGGAAAAAATGTGTGAGTCCTAAGCTCAGCCTTTGGATGCCATTTTCATCAGGTCGACAAACCATCCAAAGCACGCTACCATGATATTGTCTCTGTCTACCGGCTGTATAACGCCGAAGCACAAGCCGAAAAGTCAGCACTCCAATAGGATGTAGATGGCCATACCACGGATTAAACACCATTCTAGTGTCCTTAGGTCGACCAGGAGGTCTGGACCTCCAATGATGTGTATAAGTGTGTGCTGATGTGTTTGCGTGTGTTTGTGGGAGTAGATAGGGAAGTTGAGGGTAAGCGTCTGTTCAAGCGAGATAGTGAAAGAGACAAAGACAATTAGGGATGGTAGTGCACATTGCAAAAACGATGAAGATTTGTATAGTGCATGGCATCACTGTTTATTTTCTTTGATGTCCCTTAGAGATCTCTTCTATTGTATTAGTTCAGTTATCAATATGAATCACTGCAATTGCGCCACCATATTACTCTTAGCTTTTATCTTTTCAATCCATTCATCAACTTGAAGAACCATGACATCGCACTTTGTAGAATTGGCCAATGCTTCTGCCGCTCCATTATGACATTAAATCGCTGGTGTGATAGCCAAGACAACCCTAAGACTATCTTCATAGTTGTCCCGTTTGCCTTACCCACTCCTATGGCATGTCGAACTTTAGCCTTACGCAGAATTACAGTCTTATCCCTCCGTACTAGCAAAAGCCCATTAATGTTTGAATCTATCGCGCTTTGTACAAATTTTGGTGTGAATATGAATTACATTCTCGTACTTCGAAGAACTCTCCTGGAAGGATCCTCGCCTATTTTGCACATAAACAATACAAAAGGCAAAATTCCTGCAAGTGCAATAATCCATTTTCTGTAGATCCTCCTAACTATTTGATAAGCACATGCATTTCACTACCCCATTGAGGATCAACATCAAAAGATTACCTTACTATTATAGTAGTCGCTACATATGTTAATTTTGAATTGTGATGCCGAAGTATCCATCCAACAACTTGGTGATCACCTCTGGCATGGTGGGCCGTCTCTCATCATCCATAGAAAGACACTGTTGCATCAGCTCGGAGTACTCAAGTGATGGAACGAAAGGAAAACACTCCTCAGTCCACTTAGTAACGTTTTGTTCAACCTTGTTATAGCTCCAAGAAAGGATATCATTCCATTCTGGAGGTTGACCCCTAGCAATCTCATACATCAGGACTCCAAAAGAAAATACATCGGTCTTGAAGCTGGTATTATGGCCACGTCTTATCTCGGGAGCAATCCATACATCGCCAATTTCTGGTGTGCCAATATACAGCCTTTTATCAGAATGACAAATCTCAAAGCCAGCCAACTTGGGTTCCAACCCTCCTTCCTCCACCATAAATACATTGGCTGCACGGATGTCTCGATGGACGATCTTGTATTCATGGACAAAACTGAGAGTGCATTCAATCTTGAGTGCTAATCCCCACTTGTCTCGAGGACTGAGTTTGTGCTTTTTCAAGTACTGATCGAGAGGGATGGCCTTCTCGGAACCATAGATGATCAAGTCTGGGTACTGGATTTTATTAACCTGCATGATTCCCTCGCAGGACCTCATCCAATGAGAGATGGCCTTGGCCCGCTTGATGGTTTCATCTATGGTGGTATTTTTGATATTACCAACACGTTTGGCCGTGAAGACTTCGTCTGTGTTCCAGTCAATGATAAGATCGCCGAGATGTCCGAACCGCGTTTCTTGGAGACTAGCTTCGTCAACAAAGACTCCACCATCGGTTCTCCAATCGTAAATAATCTCTTCTCTTAGGCAGTGCACCCCAACACCGAATATCTTGTATATCCCCTCCTGCGATCTCTCAATTCTTTCTATTTTGTCCTGAAGATCTTGCAGCTCCATCAATAAGTCATCCTTCCTGATCCTCAACAGAAGGAGGAACTTCACCAAAGGATTTGGCCACGTGACTCTAAGATGACCTTTGCTGCCTCAGTAACATCGCTCCATGCTGTTGTAATCTGGGTTTCAAGGGTGGAGCTGTGTTTCCAGATGTAGAATGACGGCGACATGCTGAGGAGCAGCTTTGCGACGCGCTTGAGTGCATCATACAGACATCTGTTCTCATCAATGTCGTGGTCGTTGAGAGTCGCCGTTTGCGCTAGGCTGAAGGATTTATCACAGTGTTCAGCTAGGTCTTGGCAGATCCTGAACAGAGCTTGGACCTTTGGTTTAAGTTCTTGTATAAACTCGAGGATTCGGACGAAGTCACTGCTTGAGGGATTCTGAGAAATGATCATTGAGTATTTGCGAGTCTTCACAACGACCTTTTCAGAGATCTCATGGGGTGGCTTATTGGCCTCTTCAGCGATTTCATGTGGCGGCTCATTGATCTCTTTAGCGATCTCATGCGCCTCTGGTCTCTTCTCAGGGTTGTGTTCCCAGCAGTATTCGATCCATTTGCGGTACTCGTCTGGTACATCCGGCGGGAGCTCCTCTCTCTCTCGCCACAAATGATAGCGACCTTCACTGAAGTATCGTCAGTCTTGTGTCGGAATGGTGTCGTGCAGTTGGCGGCCATCTCCCACATCACCATCCCAAGAGCATACATATCCGACTTAATGGAGTAGCGAGGGCTGGTGTTGATCAGTTCCGGAGCCATCCATCGCACAGAGTTCATAATTGAGGCTGATGAATAGGTCAGAGAGGATGTGTTAGAGTGAGTGACAGATCTAACTGCCGATAATCCAAAATTGGACAGTTTCACCTCCATGTTCTTAGTGAGAAGAACGTTAGAGCTTTTGAGAAAGCCGTGTAACACACAATTATAGTGAAGATATTCGAGTCCATGTGTGATCTCGATCGCATTTCGAGTCTTGATTAGCCAGTCTAATAGTTCGTCCAATGTAATGACACCCGAAAGACTGCCTTTTTCAGTAAGCTCCATGACAAAGTATACATGTTCATCATGTTCATATGCCTTGTAGAACTGAATGAGATGTAGGTGACGAAGATGCTGAACAAGAGCAATCTCATCCTGGATCACCGAGTGATGAAATTGTTGGAGTGAAATACGGAGTCTTTTGGCGACACATGGCATATTGATATACCTGGCACGGTATACCGAGCCTATGCCACTTTCTTGGATGAGGGTGTCGAGGACGAGAGACGCCTAACACATTATCCAAAAGAGATTGTGCAGTCAGCTACCTCTACAGCCACTTGAGACATGTGTACATTCCTGTGTTTTTATATCACAAATAACAAGACTCACCGTGACTGGAGACATCGACTTCGGTATATATACTCCATTCGGATCGTCAGCAGCTGCACGAAGGGATGGTATACCAACAACACCCCGGGCACTGTTGAAATCATCCAAGTCACTGGTATGTGAGTCGTCTGAATCACTAGAATTGTCGCTCTTGTCCACACTCTCAGAATATGTCTGAGGAGGAAGGTGAGCTTTTCTATCACCAAAACTAGATGACCAGCTCCTTTCAAGGGCGACGTCCATGAGGCGATCCATCATCGTTATCATTTGGATCATGTGGAGGATGTGGTTCGTTTTGGTCACATCTTCGCCTCCGAGGAAACAAAGCGAAGAACCGCTCCCTGGCTTCTTGATGGCCTTGGCTGGCCGCCTGGCCGTACCAATACCTGGCTCGGTTGATATCTGTGATCACCTTGTCTTGCTCATGCATATATCCATTACGGAACTGTGCTTCTGAATGGCCTTGTTTTGCAGCCTTTCTGAGCCAAAAGAATGCCTCGAAGTCGTCTTGTAGAGTCCCTTTGCCTTTGAGAAACATCATACCGAAGGCGAACTGTGCATACATGTTGTCGGCTAAGGCTTGTCTACGGATATTGATCACTCTGACCTTCAATGGCGCTTCTTCTACAGATGGAGAGGACTCAGAGGACTCAAAGGATTTGGTAATGATGGGTGACGGTTGCTGATGATCCAATTTGGTAGGCACCTGGGGCTGAGAGACATCTAAGCTTTGGATTGGATTTTCCTGTTGTTTGGTGGAAACAACAGTCGTCGTAGTATCTTGGTTGATATCATCCTTTGATGTTGACTGAGGGACGTCAACACGTGTTGTAGGTGGGATAGAGGAGGGGTGTTTTAAATACTTGCAATTGGAAGATCCAACAATTGGGGAGTACATTGTGCCAACCAGAGTCTCATCTTGCCGTTCAAATTCTCCTTCATAGCTGGCAACGGTACTAAACCCGACTGTTTCGAAACAATCATCCTCAACTTCATTGATCCAGGTGCTCTTAGCGATGAAACTGATTGCCTCGGGTCGACGCGATGCCATGTGATCCCAGAATCTCTCAATTGGCTCTCGCATAACGTCTAGGGTATCATCAGGGATGTCTCCTCGATCTCCCTGCTTGATCTTCTCAATAGCCTCGTTTACTTCAGTTCCCTCAAACGGTCGAATACTGTTTGTAGCCATCTGCCATATCACCCATCCAAGAGAATACACATCTGTCTTTGTGTACTTTGGATCTTCAACAAAAAGCTCTGGTGCCTTCCATAGTGGCGTCCCCACATGGGCGTCTGCAGTGGTTCCTGTCAGTGGCTTGCGATTCAGTTTGGCGAGTCCAAAATCACAGAGCTTAGCCACTCTGTAGTCATCAGTGAGGAGCACATTGTCACTCTTGATATCGCGGTGTAGCCTAGTTAGCTCGCTCAGTGATATATCCGACGTGGTTGCATTAAACAGGATGTCTCTTTCCTTAAATTTCATGAACTTGCAGAGATGTCCTTAATGTTCTCATGGATCTTATTGAACTGAATGTGGTGTACTGGGATGGCAGCGAAGTCGACAGTCGCGTTGTGGCATAACGCATGCTGGTGAGTTGATTCTGGTAATCAGAGGCAACTTCGATTGTACTTCTAATATCTCGGAGAAGGAGTGTTTTGTATAATATATATCCGAACCAAAAGGTATCCATCTATCCGCCGCACTACATACAATCACAGAGTTGTCAGCATCGATGTTATAACCAAGAAAATTAACTTGATAATTTGCGATTACCAGTCTTGTCATACCGTTGTTTGACATTGGTGACATCCTTGGTCAAGTTCATGTTGTACTCATGTATGTGTCCAGTATGGAGCTGTACTTTTGGATGGCCTCGCTTTGTAGCCTTCCTGAACCAAAAGAGTGCCTTTAAGTCGTCCTGTAGAGTTCATTGCCTTCGATAATATCATACAATAAAGCTAATAATGTATACAAGTTAAGGCCAAAGGCTTGTCTATGGATGTTGTTCACATTGATCTCCATTGGGTTCTCTCTCTGCGGTTGGAGAGGCCTTAGAGAACTCAGAGGACTTGGCGCTGATGGATGACGGTTGCTAAAGTATTTCAGTTAGCTAGGCATTTGTGACTGAGAGGCATCTAAGCTTTGAATTATGTTTTTTTTTTCTTGTCGTTTGGTGGAAACAGTGGTTGGGATGATATCTTGTTTGATGCCATGCTTTGATCTTGACTGAGGGGCGTGGATAAGTGCAGTAGATGGGGAGTTTCAGAAGTTTGCGATTGGAGGATCCAACAGATGAGGAGTGTATAGTTCCAAGAACCAGAGCCTCATATTTCCGATCCACAGCTGTGCTGGAGGAATATGGGGCTACGTAATAAGAATCAAACAGTAATGAGTTCTGCTCAGGCGACTTGCTTTCTTACGTGCCTTCTGGTTGAATGGTTGAAGCAGCCTAAATAACTGAAATGGCTCCATTGGTGGGTGATGAACGGGTCACCATACCATGTAGTATGGCTGAGACTTGTTTGGTGCCAAATTCGTACATGGCAGCCGTCAAATCTCCGAAAGCCAAAAGGCCCATCAGGCTCGAACTGTTGACACCGAACTGATTTCTGTACATTGTGGTATGCATATCCAAAAGAAAAATGGCTTTTGTTGACATCCAGTCAGTGACGATCAATGGAACGTTGACTGCACCAACCTTTGGTACACGATAGGAAATCAATAACGACAGCGAGAAAGAGGAGAAGGAGGAGAGAGTAAGATCCACAAACGTGTGGTTTCAGCTGCAACAGCTAGGCTGAGAGGGAAAAGACACAGATTGACATATTAGCATACTCGTGTGATAGGAGGGGTGTGGGTGAAAAGAGTGAGCAGATCACACGGTTGAGGGGGAAAGAGAGCATGCACGATATGTGATCCCTGCGTGCTCTTCCCGCACGGTTCTTGAGCATAAGAGTATGGGCAGATGTATGTCGCTCTCGGAGGGTGTTAGTGTTGGTGTACCATCCACTCCCACCCATCGCATAAGCAAAACTCCATCTGGACAAAAACCCAAAACACAAAAGCACAAAAGAGTACATCCATGACATCGAAGGTCTGGAGTGCAGAACACGGAAACAAAAAACATTGAGCAATAGACTAAAGAGAGCTTGTTCTGTTCCCCCCCCCTCTTGTGCACACTCCAGTCGTTGTATTTCCATTCTATCTGGCACTCTCTCCCTTCTTTTTCTTCTTCATTCTTCTCCCCTACTTCCCTCATTCCCTTTCTACCTCATGGCAGACGAAGAGGAGCGTACCTCGCTCTTGAATCAGGAGCTGCATGCGCAAGAAGAAGAGGCTGTCCAGGCTCTGGAGGAGGAGCAGCCCCGTGGCTCCCTTGATAGCCAGCAGAGTCGCAGCAGTCGCAGCAGTCGCAACAGCAAGGCTAGCGGCCATAGCAACAGCGCGCTCGAAGCTGGCCAGCGCGTCAAGAACAAGATTGTCGACCACATTCGCGATGTCGTCGAGAACCAGATCCCTAATGGCCATCACGGTACGAGCCAGTCCTCCACCCCTCGCAAGATTCATGCATTGCTTCCACGTCTCTTCACTCTCATCAACTCACTCGTTGACACCCCCAATATCGACGAGGACGAGGTCGTGACCGAGGACGTGGTCGAGTTCTTGTCGGGTCTGGGTCGTGAAGTCGTCTACGGCCTCTTACGCTGTGTCGAGACGTACAAGGACGAGGGAAACCATGAAGTTGGCACCCGCCGTCTGATGGAGGCTCGGTCGCGCGTGGCCGAGGTGGCCGCCACACGAGTGGTCAAGGTGTTTGTCGAAAAGGACACAATGGCGACGTATTGTCAGGTTATCGCACGGCCATTCTACTCGGAGGGTGAAGGCGAAAACACGGCGGAGACCTCGATTGAGATTGCCATCCGTGTGCATGCAACGATCTTCTTGGCTGATACCGAGGTCCAGCGCTGCATTCAAGCCATGTGGACAGGTCTCATCCTGCAGGTCGAAGACGAGCACGGCCAGATCCGCTTTGTCGAGTACACGGGCATGCGCCGCCCTCGCAAGCACTGGTGGAACTGGATCGATGTCACCCGCCTGAACGTGCCCAAGTACCAGAACAATCTCAAGATTGCCGTCTTTGTCCTTTTCTTGATCCTTTACACTGTCGTTGTCAACAATCGTACCGATTTCCCTACGCCCGTCGAATGGGCACTCTATGTCATGGTCTGCGGTTATATTTTTGAAGAGTTCCGTCTCATCTTTGAGGGTGGTATCGTCTTCTTCTTGAGTAACATCTGGCATTGGGTCAACATCATCTCCTACTCTATGTTTATGGTCTCCTTTGGTTTCCGTCTCGCCGCTGTCCTCTACGGCGACGAGCCCGAAGAACCTGGCCAAGACCAGAACCCAACATTTATTCTCTACAACGACATCGCCTATGATATTCTTGCCATCCTTTCTGTCTTTATCTGGGTCAAGTCTCTGTCCATTCTCGACAGCTACCAGTACTTTGGTGAGTGAGTTGTGGTTGTGCATAACTCAATAACGTGTATGCAAATAGCGCTTAATAGGAAAAAAAAGGAGAGAGCGTGAGAAAACAGTAATACTAATGCAATCTCTGCTTCATCTTGCGTTGAAACCCTTTTTACATTAAGGCACCATGGTCATGGTCTTGCAAAAGATGTTGAAGGATGGTATCATGTTCTTCTGGTTGCTCGCCTGGGTGTACATTGGCTTTTTCCAGAGTTTCTATGCTCTTTTGAATGACGAGCAAAAGGATTCGCACAAGGTGTCGGAGCTGCTGACGCGAGGTTTCTTGCAAGATCCAGACTTTGAAGGGGCGGAGGGATTCCATCCGACGTATGGCTACTGGCTCTTTGCGCTGTATCTCTTCCTGACTTCAATCATTCTGCTCAACCTGCTCGTGGCTCTGTTCAACTCGTCGTACACCAAAATCACCGATTCGTCCGAGCAAGAGTACCTCGCTCTTTACACGTTCAAAGTGTTCTCGTACCTCAAGTCGCCCGACCAGTTTCCTTTTGCAGCACCAACCAACCTCATTGAGGTGTTTTTCCTTATTCCTCTGAGCTTTGTTGTATCACACGACTTTTATCGCAAGATCAACCACACTGTTATGCGGGTGCTCTTTATCATTCCCCTGTCCATGATTGCATATAGCGAGCACCGCAAGTACCATCATCTGCGCGAAATGACAGACTCTGACGAGTTGAAGGGAGGCCGCCGTCAGTACCGCAGCCTTACCAACGATGCCGGCGATGCCGATGTCGACGATCTGTTCTTGTTGGCTTCCCAAGAGTTTGAGGATGAGCTCCATCGTCAGGAGGAGCGCGCTCGATTGGAGGCCGTGTTTGATGAGGCTGAGGAGGGTCTGCTGCCGTCTAGCAACCGTGCAGATCTGTGGAAGAGCAACCATCACCCATCAGAAACGTTTGAAGAGTTCTGCAAGCGTCGTGAACAGGAGAAGGCGCAAAAACGGCCTCAGTCGGCACGCACCCATTCGGAAGACTTGCTTGGTCTTGGCAGTGGCAGTGGCAGCGGCAGGGGTGACCAAGCGACAATGCAGCTGCTTCAGACGCTCTTGGCCAACTTGAACCGGATGGAAGAGCGCCAGAAGCAACTCGAACTGTTGGTCAAGCAGCAATTGGCACATGATAATAAGGGCGAGGAAGGTGATGACCAAGTCGCTCCTTCGGATGAATAAGATCGAGTCGTATCTTTATATATACATATTTTTCGTCATCTCTGTAAAGAAGTAAAACAAAAGCATTAAGTTCACTTACAGTGGAGAATATGTCTTCTGAAGGTGTGGATCCGAGTGACTGGGTGCAAAGAGCAATTGGGCGCAAGCCACCATTCAGCCTCGCTCCCATTCTCGCTCGCTTTCCCCCCCCCCTTTAGAGTTTGGGCACAAAGGAATACTACAAAGGTCGAGGCTCGCAGATCTCCCGGTTCCCTCTCTCCTTGAACTTATCATCGCTTACGCTCACATTTGTTTGCAGGGCGACGCAGCATCCAACGGACGGACATTCGAGACCATTAGATACTGAGCATCACTCATCACATCAGCATTGCCAACTTGTACATTCCAACTGTTCAGCCATGGTCAAGCTTCGCCGCCCGCAATTCGAAGACTCACCAGCTGCTGCCCCACATTCTAACACCGACACCAACACTAACACCAACAGAGGTAACGAGGCCGTCGCAGCGAATGGAAGTACGCAAACAGCAACAGCAGGTGCCCCTTCGCAAGGGCAGGGCGACAGTACGACAGATATGCAGGTCGACGGCCCGGTAATACCACCGCCATCCACCTCGTTGGCAGTAGGAGACTCGACAGCAGAGACATCATCTTCCATGGAGGTGGATACACCTGAAAAGACGTCTGAGCCAGCATCGTCCAGTAGTGCACAACCCAAATCGGGGCCACGTCCGATCACGATGGATGCTTATCAACAACTACAACAAAAGCGGTTACGGGACCAAAAGACAGCAACACCGAACACTTCCGCGACTGCGTCGCATGGTGCATCAGCACCACTCGATGCCGCTGTCCAACAATTTCAAGTACCATCGATCTTGGATCCTTCTTCAGCACCATCGCCAGCATCAAAAGCCAAGGCAGAAGAAAGTGCTGATGCACTGGCACATTTGCAGCACCTCGTTAGCCAGATTCCAGCATTGGCTACCAACCAAACGACTTCAGTAATAGAGGCTACCTCAGGGCAACAGCAAACATTGGCAAATACATCTTCAGGAACAGCAGCCTTACCAGGGCCAGACTTGACGCGGATCATCTTTGCTGGGACTGCCTCTGCTGCTGCTGCTCAAGGAGGAGGACAGGCTACTTCGGCAACAACGCCCTCAAATGGATCATCGCACCATCCAAAGATACCCAATGGAGGCTCTACAAATCAAAGCAGCCACTATCACAAGACATCATCGTCATCATCGTCGTCCGTTCACCGCAGGAGTATGACTGGAGGTAGCGGAGGCGTATCTTCGTCAAGTTCATCACAACCCTCGTCTAGTTCACAGTATGCAGCCGGACAATCATCCACCTCAACCAACACGCGGCAACAACAACCACACAAATCGCCTCGCGCTATCCATGCCATCGAACTTATCCGTATTTCAGGCGAGATTTTGCAATTGTACGAAAATACGCTCCACACTGCGTAATGTCATTATTACTGACGTGACTTGGGACCTGCTAACCTTCCTACTCACATTTTATTAACTTGTCATTCCTCTAACATAGACCTCCAACAACAATCGGAACAGCATTGATTTACTATCACAAATACAGGGCGTATCTTCATCAAGCACTCAGAAGAGGCGACAAGGACAATGAAGCTTTCAAGGCGGACGAATACGTATGTAAACTAAACTTTTTGTCAATATTTCGATAAGATGGATTTCAGCATAGTATGAACTCTAATTCGTGAATCCTAACATTTCTTATATCACCAATTTACTCGGTCCTTTCTCTGTGGCCTTTTCTTTCCCGGCATTTTTTATGGCGACATAGCTGTTTGCAACCGCATGCTTACATTTAGCATGCAAGTGTACTGAAGTGAGCCGCAAGGTACGTGACCTTGTCAATGTCACGTATCGGGTTATGAACCCAAGCCAACCAGTTCTTTCATTGTCGAGCAAAGCAGGCGCAGAGGAGGCAGCAGCGGCGGCGGCGGTTGAACAGGCGATTGCAGCCGCCATGAAGTCGCAGGCAGGGACAGGCACGGCAGGAGATGGATCTCAGCTACAATCACAACCGCCACATCATACGTTTCCAGTGTTTCCAAATGCACCACCACCAACTGTCACTACCTACTGGCACATCCGTGATTCGCTCTTGACGACTGAATTGATGCTGCTTCGGATTCTTCAGTTTGATCTTGATGTGCCCTTGCCTTTCAACGACATTTTACGGATATTCAAAGGCATGGGCAGCATTTTTGAGCCTTCAGATGAAGAAGCCGCTCAGCTCTACCCGAACGCGTCGAGCTTCGACGTCTTTTTACCCAATCTCATTGCAAAAAGCCATCACAGAAATCAGTCTCCCAAGGGCGCATCAGGATCAACCCATTCGCCTTTGGGCTCAGCATCGGCTTCCAACACACTCTCACCATCATCTTCATCGCCTCATATTGCTGGAGCATCGTCCCCGCCAGCAAGCGGCGGTAGTCTTGAACCTTTCTCAGGCATCCACCCAGCCTTGTCCGCCATGGTCCAGATGGCGATGACATTTTGTATCGATGCCCTGTGTTCGTCGGCTATCGCATTACACTATTCTAGCAGAGCCATGGCCCTGGGAGCAACCTACTTGGCGATTCGTGCAGTAGGCCTCGAATTGCCAATGCCATTTGAGGAATGGTGTTATGCCTGGGGCCGTCCATCTATCGTGCAGGCGTTTGGCGTGGATCAGCAACAGTTTCACTACAACTTAACCAACGGTCGCGGAGGATCACTGATGATTTCCAACGGCGGTCCAGGAACTGGATCTCCACGGATGGGACAGGCTTCTGGTACGGCCATTGTGGTGCCAGGTGACGTGGAAATGAGCACAGGATCAAACGCTACTACCAGTGCTGGAACCACAACGACCTCGACCACTATTGGCGGCAGCAGTGGCGGCGCTAGCCATCTCTCATCGACAACGCTCTTTGCACCTCCACCCCCAGGATCCTTCAAACGTCCACCATCACACGGCCAAACGGTTGGTGATGGGGCATCCAAGACTGGGTCACCTACATCAGCAAGTGACTCTCCACAACCACAGGCTACAGGATCGTCACCACGCCCGCCATCAGCGCCATTGACTATTGTGGAGGAGGTACAAAGGGTTGTTCAAGAACTCACGAGCTTCTACAATCATTAACTTTTCCTGCCCTCCTCCTCCCCTTCACCCTTCACCTTTTTCACACACACACACACACTCTCACCTTCAATAAAATGAACAAATGAGCCTTGACTCTTATTTCACAAAGACTATTTTCAACATGCGTGTCACAAATACAAGAAGTATTACGAGAAAATGAATGTATCCCAAGATGTGGATGCACCTGGAGGATTTAATGGACGTCGACGCATTTCATGCTCTCGAGGTCGACATTTGAGGGTGTAGCGAATGGTATAGCATTTCAATATAAGAGGAGACTGAAAATCAATATGCCTATCGTATGTCCTCATGTACTACATGGTACCATCCTGAAGTAGCTGACTTTGTATGAGAGATGAAATTTTTATATTCTGGGATAGGGGCAGTCCTGTGTGTCTATTAATAAGGAGCTGTGGCTTGATCTGTTCAAAAGTAATATCTTTCTCCACACCATAGGCAAGCGTGTTCTAGAGTTGAAAGAACCAACGCACCATCCTTGGAAGGGCTATGCTCAGCTTATCAGGCTGAACGATGAAAGAACTAATAATAAAACAATATTCTTACTCTATCATTCAAGTTATACCCTGACAGTCATATGGAATAAATGGTAAAAGAATCCTTTGCAGCTTGAATATTTATTTTTTTCTGATTTTGGTTAGGAAAAGAAGGCCTTGGGCTGGATTATATCTTACAAGCGGTCGAAAATGAATGTATAAGAAAATAAGGGGAAAAAGTGTATGTAGACATATGCTGTAGTATGTTGTGTATTGTGTACATGTGTACATGTGTGAGTACATATGCATGTTGTACGTGTACTGTGCGCACTAGGTATTTTTTCATGTAAGTAGTAGGTTTTTTTTGTTCATTGAGGTGGGCTTGTGCGTCCCTTGGCAGGGAGCAAATTGGTTGCAATTGCCGCTGAGACAGTCATGTTGGTCGTCTTCTTGGCCGTAAGCTTGGTTGCCACAGAAATAACCATATCATCGTCATCATCGCTATCGTTGTTATTGGAGCGATCAGTACTTTCGACGCCGTTATTATTATCATGATCCGAGTTGGTGTGTGAGGGCGAAGGTGAAGATGTCGGAGATGTAGCCCATCCTGGCACTTCTCCGGCTCCAGTAGACGATGCAACTTTCTGGTGGGAACCATTAGCAGTCGCAGTCGTTCCATTGACAGCGATGTGTCCGTTGGTGTTGGTACTACCATGGATGACATAGGCCTCATCCGCTGGCGTCCACTCCATCAATTGGGCACGGTACTTCTCAAAATCGCGCTCGAGCTCCAAAATGTCGCCGCGGAGCTCTTCAATTTCCGACTCCTTGAGCGCCGCCTCATCCTTCG
The DNA here is from genome assembly GCA_016098105.1 of Actinomortierella wolfii. NCBI lineage: Eukaryota > Fungi > Mortierellomycota > Mortierellomycetes > Mortierellales > Mortierellaceae > Actinomortierella > Actinomortierella wolfii. Next base: position 110,863 of record JAAAIY010000041.1, read on the forward strand.
CATCCTTGGAGGGGTCTGCGGGACGAGACTTGGTTGACTCGATAAACTCGAGCAGGTACAGTCGCTGTGAGCGGAAGAGTGCCTCCCGTTCCGACAGCTCGCGCTCCTTGTTGCTCATCACCTCCTGGCGTCGCTTCTCCTGCTCAGCGGTGTCTGCCGCCGTCGTTGTCGGGAATGAAGCCACTGAAGCTAGCGGCGGCGATTTTGACGCCGATCGGTGACTACTCACAGAATCTCGAGCGGCACTGGAACCTGTTGGCTGGTACACTACGGACGATCGATGATTATGTCCATTGGCAAAGGACGTTGTTGGTTGAGGTGTGTTGGGGGCGGTAACACTGGCAGAGTCCTCCTGAGTACCCTGTTCATCTTCAACTGCTGCTTCTTCTTCTTCGTACTCTCCCTCGTTCTCTTCCTCTTCCTCGTCCTGACCAGCTGCCTCAAGCTCGTACGTCCGCTGCAGCAACTTGACCATGGCGTCAGCATTGCATGCCAAGTCCAAAAAGGGGTGCATCAACAGCTCTTCGGCACTTGGTCGATCCTCATTCTCGCCTGATGTGCATGCAGTCACGAACGAAACGCATCGCCTCGAGGCCGCTGCTTGGTTCTTGATGTTTGGCAATTCTCCGCTAGCAATAAGGAACATGGCCTAATGGAAAGAAGGTATGAATATACATGAACACAAGCAAAGAAGTGGTGTCAGTAAGAATATATTCAACCCGCATTTTCACAATTGCGTCTGCATTCGTCAATATCCAGATGCCTATTAGATTCTAAAAAAGTAAACTTACCCGAAGTGGCGGTTCGTGCAGGAATGGAGGCTCACCATCCAACATCTCACGCATAACAATTCCCAAGCTCCAGATATCGACGGTGGTACCATAGTTCCAGGCGCGAATAACTTCGGGGGCCATCCAATAAGGGGTTCCGACGACCGAATTGCGGCGTGCTTTCTCTTTGGTCAGCTGCACTGAATGTCCAAAGTCGGCAATCTTGATCTCTCCCTTGGCGTTCATCAAAAGATTGTCGCTTCGAATGTCGCGGTGGATGCGCTCGTGTTTGTGCAGAAAAGCCAGACCTTGCAGAGCATCCTTTGCCACGCGAGCCATGTGGCATTCTTGCAAAAGACCTTGGTCCTGGTGTTGTTGCCCAACATAGGGGTTGATCGCAATGATATCGGCCAGCGAGATTTCCATGCGTTCCATGACCATCCAGAGATCAGTTGATGTAAGATGACATGCAACAAAAGCCACAATGTTGGGGTGTCGGCTCGCCTTCATCAGCTCCAGCTCATTGCGGATTGTCTTCATCTTGCCCGTCACCGTCGTGGCGATCATCTTGATAGCCACCAGCTGCTGAGTGGCATTCTCCGTAGCCGAGTAAAGGAATCCTGACTCGCCTTCAGCAATCTTGGTGACATCCGAATACAGCTCATAAGGGTCATTAGGTCGGGGTCGTGTGATCAGGGATCGAAGCTCATAGGTTTGCATAATGGGGTCATCATCATCTTCGTCCTCCTCTTCCTCATCAAGCTCCTGTTTATCGCCTCCAATATTGGGCGGAGGCACCATGGAATACTTGGCCAGGATATCCTGGGACAAAGTAGGCACATTTTCCCTTGTGTCCGCCTGGAAATTAACCGACGGCAGCTTGCCTGAAGAAAGTGGCGTCGATTCACGCTCGTCGCCACCATCTGCTGCGTTGTCATCCTTGGGTAAATTAGGGATGTTGACATACATACTCTTGACAGACTTGCGACGCAAGACAGTGCTCAGATTAATACTATGAGAACTTGTCGGTGTTTGAGTAGGAGAGATTGGCGATTGGACAATTTCATGTGGGTGAACACTCTTTTCCTTATACCCAGGCTCAACTGACGCCCCCGAAGCAGACTGTGTAGGTGCAGAGGGTCGTTCTCTAAAGTAGGATGAAATGGGGAGAGGGTTTGCTGTAGAGCGGGCGGTACTGTTACTAGAACTGGCTGCTGCTGATGTGGCATTGACAGTGGTCTGGATGGTAATCTTGGGTGCTGAGTGTCGCCCGTCGACGACAGACTGTGCAGACATACTATGGGTCGACGATCCTGAGGGGTATTGAGTCCTAACAGCTGTGGCATCCTTGGGCGAATAGGCAGCAGAAAAGGAGGAGTTGGCAGTACGCATGGTGGCTTCAGAGGCATCGCTCCGGCGTGGCACAGACCCTGAGGCCCAGCTCTGTCGGACTTCGGCTTGGGCAGTAGAGCAACCAATAGAGTGATTCCGTGCCCTGACATAGTTTTGGGTCTCCTCTTCACTTTCTGGCAAATTGGCCATGGGGTAATGTCCGCGGGTACCATTACTTGTGACTCCTGCACCAGCATTCATACTCATCGAATCCCAGTTTTCACTGTTGTTGCGAGAAGAAAGAGGTGGGCGAGGTGACTGTTGCTGCATTGTGGAGGACGAGGAGGAAGAGGACGATGAAGGCGGAGCGGTGGCGATACGCGATGCAGGATTCAAACTAGAAGTCCTCCGCGGGTTGACGAGAGCCTCCGTCTTGGGAAGCGTTGAGATAGGGTATCCATTGTCATACCGTTCCTGAGGCTGATGCGAATTTTGCTGTTGTTGCTGTTGTTGTTGCTGCCTCTGTTGCTGCTGTTTCTTCTGAGTCGCCACAACGGCTGTGCGTGCCGAGACAAGTGGTTTTGGTGGTGGAGGTGGAGGGCGAGAAGGTGGTGGCAACTCGAGATCGTTCAAGGGCATCTGAATCTGCATCAACTTGCTTAGTGCCTGCGGGTGTTGCTTCACTTCCTGTTCCGAGATGCCCTGTGCCTTGAGGATCGCCTTCCATTCTGGTGGCAAACGCTATTGATTGTCGTCGACATTGATGATGTAATATGAATAGACAAGCGATTATAGGTGAGAAAAATGTGGAAAAAAGCAAACACGACAACAAAAAAGACAAGGGCGGTTAGAGAAAGAACCGTGAGAGATGCATGGCAGAAAGGGAGAGGAGAACGAGAACAATATGAAAAAGGGGGAAAAAGACAAAAAGGCTAATCGAACGCCCTTTAGGCTGCAAAGGAGAAGGAAGAGGAGGATATTGTTGATGGACACCGTTGATCACCAAATGCTGGTGGTGATCATTGTAGTCTGTAACTGCTGTTGGTAACTGATATTGTGGCGAAGAAAGTCGTGGTTTGGGCAACATGAACACATGCAGCATTGTTTCTTTTTTATCTTTACCTTTGGATCCACTTTTGTGCCCGAGGAGTCGGCGTCAAGGTGTGCCTCATGCCGAACATTGTATGGCCATCCAATGTTGCTGCCTGGTGTTCCTGGTGCGTCTGTTTAGGTTTTTTTAAACAAAAGAACAAGCTTGTCAGTATAGTTGACAGGTTTTTCAAATGTGTTGGGGAACACACTTTCTGGCATGCGTTGAGAAATTGCATTTCAACTTTCGGCGTACCATCATTGCTTTGAGGAGCACCCGGAGCAGGGGCAGGAACAAGATGAGGACTGATGCAAGTTGTGTCGAGAGGATCGTCTGTTGGGACTTCGTTTTGCCACACGTCTGGAATACCCATGAAGCGCCGTCGTTCCTTGTTATACTCCACATGGATGCCGTGCTCCACATCTGTCGGCTTTCCAATGCTGACAATCTTCTTATTCTGATTCTTGCGCATTGGTGGCCAGTTGGTCAGACTCGACGACGACTGGTTGGCATGCAGATATGCTGGGCGGTGAGCGGGAGCGCTGCTTGCAAAGCTGGTGGTGGAAGTGTTTCGATTGATAGTGAGTGATGACTTGGCGCGCTTTCCCTGCGTCTGGTACTGACCGAGGGTGGAGCCGTTGGGTGACGACGGATGCGGGGGCAGGTACCAGTCGTCGGGCTTGCCGCTGCCGCCGTACATGTTTGGCTTTGCCTCGTGCGACGGCTTATTGCCCATGGTGGATATGGAATTGAGTGTAACTGGTGGCTATAATGATGGCAATTAACACTACTGTTCGGAGATGAGGTAAAGTGGTGGAGGAAAGAAAAAAAAAGAGAGAGGAGGAGGAGGGCGGGGATGGAGAGCAAAGATAACGAGGACGGAAGGGAGGGTAAGGGGGAGGAAGAGGAAGTATGTTAGGAAGGGAGGGATGATGGATGAAAGAGAAAGGGGGCCAATGGTTGATGGCTAGAAGGAGCAAGAAAGAAAAGAGGGACAAGAAAGAGCAGGTGCGTGATTGTGTGTGAGCACCACAAAAAAACACAACAAACACACACTCTCACTCACTCACTCACTCTCACTTCACTCACAGACATTTTCACTCTCACAGTTACAGACACCAGACATACTCACGTTTGTTCGCTCTGGCTCACAAACACACACACACAACAGTCCACAAAAACAGCTTGATGGAATGACGGACGATTGTGTGTGTGTATGTATGTGTGTGTACACCACAAGAAGCTACGGCTGCCGCGGAGGGTGTCCGAATGTTTAAGATAACGTTGTATTCCTAGTGGGCTGAAGGGTACCCGTACCCCGGAGGCCGCAATGTGAGAACAAGGCGTAAAGGAAAGAAGAACGCCAAAGAACAAAAATCCATCCACTCACCAGGAATTTTATGAGGGAAGGGTGAAAAAGGGGATTACAACAACCAACAAAAGAAAAGGCGGAAAAGGGTCCCATGATCATATCGGCATCAAGGAGAAGGTATCTTGATGGTGGGATGTTCTCTCCATTGTTCTCCCTCTCCTCCTTCGCTCCGCAACTGCACAGAAGACAGGAAAAAAAATAAAATAAAATTGGTGGTGTCTCTCCCGTCATGGCAGCATCCACGTCCGCCGGAGACAGACAGAGGAAGGGAGAGGGGGAAAGGAGAGGGCGCACGGCCAGAAAAAAAACAACAACAGAAAGACTCGAGTAGGTGTATGTGTGTGCCTTTTTGGACGGACAGAATAAGGGTGAACCAATCATAACAGATCAGTCCTCTTCGCTCTTGGGGATGCACAAGCTGACAAAAAAAAACCTGGCTCTCCACATGGTTTGAATCAGTCTCTGCTGTCTCGATCATTTCTCTCATTAGGGGCACCCATAATGTCGTCCTTCTTGCCACGCGCTGAGGGCCCTCGCCCAAAGCTGTTCATGTCCCACTACTCGTTCGACGCACCAAAACAACTGCATACACGCCTGATCGACGCGCACCCTTTCAACAACAAGCTGCAGGTCTTCCTGCCAACACGCTGTACACCTGCCATCCAAACGACTCTTGTCTCTCGGCTCTTGCAGCACACTTACTATTATCATGCCAAGATTCCGCTCTCACTGTTTCTGACATCGAATTTTTTACAGTATGCTCGCAATGGCATGATTGCACTTAGTGTCGACGGAGGTATCGACACGCACAATGTCATCTGCCTTGATGGCAAAGGCTGCTTGGTTTTCGCGTTGACCAAGGACACATACGAGCAACTTGGTCTTGATGGAGTCCCATCAAAGTTTGTCGCGAAACGACAGAGATATGGTTCGTTAATATTCTTATGACATCAATTGCGGTTTTCCTCACACCATGCATATTGTCCCTATGTTTGTTTTGTGATGTTTCTTCAGTGTCTAAACTTCATCGTGCTACTCTTTCTATCCTTTTTGCCTAAAACAATAGTCGTCAAGATTGATCTACGATCGCCAGCCATGGCACCAAAGAAACCGGGTTTTGAGCGTATCAAGTGGTGTTTTGAAAACACACTGACCGATAAATTTTCCATGCTCTTAGCCCACGTCGATACACAAGGTAACAATCTCGGCGGTTTGTGCTACCAGTGCCAGGCTTGCGCCGATCTATATTGCTGACATATCAGTTTCCTTCTTTTCCATTCAATCCGGTTTTGATCTAGGCGAATCGCTTCCCATTGAATTCCCACACAGTATCGATGCACAAAAATTGACGTACAGCGTAAACGTTGAAACTTTGCACAATATTCTTATCCCGGACACAACGCCAATCCGCACCATCCGCAAAAACAATACGCTCAAGTGGAGATCAAACGTCTCTCGATTGCATGAGTGGGTTGGAATGGCGACCGTGGGTTCACCCAGGATTCATGTACATGACCGGATCGACCCCTATCTATGTGTCTATGATGCACCACCTCAAAAGAATCGGACAGACAAACATACCAACACCTCGACAACAGCAACAGCGGGCGTATCAGTGAACGAACCGCCTGTTCCTTCAACAGGTAGTCTCCTCCAAATCACAGGATTCATCCCAGCACAATCTATTCAAATCATTTTACAGACACTGAGGTAAACATCCCTTACTTGAAAACACCTGCATGAAGGACCTACGCTGGGATTTTTTATGCACGTTAGGGCCTCCTTCATCACTAACATGTACAAATATTTGTGAATCAACAACTTTTTTTTGCACGTTTAGGAATATACTAGACGACATGAGCTCGGGCATAGAATGGGCTCATTGTTGTGTATGGGGTTTCGAGGACTCTCCTATCTCATGGCGGGACAAGGAACACCAATTTTTGATGAGCGGGGAAAATATGTATGCATTCTTCTTATGGTCTCGTAATCTTGAGCTGACGGACAAAGAAGACCAGGATCGTGGCATCTATGTCATGCTCGAAACTGTCGCTGCATTGGACGATCATCAATGATATAGCGGATAGACATCATAATATAACTGTACTATAAAAAACCAATGGTAGATGGAGTGATATCGTTATTGACATTGAGGTTGCAGCGTGCCTTTTTTAACACCTCTGGTATTCCAAGAGGATAACGATCCCTTAACCCAGCACAAGTCGTCCATGCCTAATACATTTTAGTTTAGGTTAAATAATGAAATATCATTTTATGTTCCCTCCACTGTCTATCATCCACACAGCCTGCATATAGATAATGCTTAAGAGTCATCTTCGAAACAGACTTTGAAAGCAAATGTACAAATAGAAACTCAGAACAAGACCATACAAGACTTATTATTTTGAAGCTCATCACTCTGGTTAGTTTATGTTATTTTTCCGACCGTGAAGAATGCTTCAATCATTATATATGCCCATTGAAGGGAAAAAGGAAACAATGCGTCTCTGGACGCGTCAGTCAAGCCCTAATCCACTCTCTATTCGCCTGACTAGCCCATCTTTCGAATAATTTTAAACGATTGGGTTTTATTGCGCTTTTCGCCATTTTCATCTGATTGTTATAGAATTGTAGGGGGTTTTCCAGTTTAAAAAAATATTTGCTTACTGGCACCACGGGGATTGGAAGTAGGACCTGGTTCAATAAGACCAGGTGAATCAGAAATATTAAGATCCATACTGAGTATCCTGCCAGCTCACTCATAAGAGGAGTATGTTAAAAGACTCGGTGGCAAAAGTACAGTAGTGAGAAATTCTATCACGTCGTTTTTCATCACTACCTATTCATTTGAATTCTTTGGTGTTTAACTGATTATGACGGTCTCTTTCATTTTGATATTGTTGTGCACTTTGCTCTATAGTCAAGGACTCATGGGAAGGTCGCAACCATTGTGACTGGTACCCTTATATTGAGACTATTCTCTTTCAAATTTTCATAGTTACGTGGCATGACAATCTATGCTAGTTGTCTGCGAATACATCTATAGTAGTGTTGAAATAACGAGCACCCCAGTACCTCGTTCGATACGTGTAAGAAAAGAACATTGACACGGCGATGAATAGAGAGGTAAAAGTAGCATATAACATATCAAAACTTCGCTCACTGTACACACAGTACCATCGTTGAATACTTATAGTAGACGTACTCGTTTTTCTGATTATCGTCTAATGGATTATATCCAAAGTGTCTCCTGGACTATTTAGTGCTTGGATAGCAGGAGAGAACTACAATGACTTGTGCTGAAAGACCAGTTCATCACTGGAGATTCAACGAAGCTAGGTCACTATCAAGGAGATATCTCGTACATCTTAAGCAAGTCATACACATCTCTGTGCACTGTTCCATTCATCCATCAAGAAGCCGAGAATTACTCAATTGCTGCTTTTCCTTCCTTAATTAATTAGCTGCAGTCTCACGTTCAAACCGTTGTCACTTTGATCCCGTTACTGGCCTCCACAGTAAGACAGAGAACATATCCTAAAGCAGCACCCATGAACATGTCGTAAAAAAAGGCGGACGGTATTATCCATCATAGTGTCATGATTTTTCTTTTTCGCGTTTACACCACCTCCCCCAGCCTATTGGATGGCTGGCGTCCGATGGCGTATAGTATTATTGTAGATACTCAAGTGACAAACCTCAGTCTCAGGTGGCGATCGCCTGGGCAGCCGTACTTGCAAATCATTGGGTAAGTTTTGAGTATTATAGGGTTAGATACGACTTAGAGTGGGCAATATGTCAAGAGAAGCTGATTAATTTACAAGGCTCATTCACTGCTATTACTACTGCTGATTTACGGCGTGTTTCCAGTTGACCTACATCTTGGTGTGCTGGGATTCAAGGTGTGGACAGCCAGTACCGCGCCGTCTATCAGTTGGGGGCTATTAATTCAGTCATCCACTATAAACCACTCCTGACAATTCTTCTTCGATCCATTGGGGAGATGGTACGTCATATCAATCATGGTATGGTCTTCGTCCTTGAAATCTCAAGGTACCACTTGACTGACAACAATGACGTTCATTCCAAACATGGTCTGTGCTTCATCATACAGCCCTACCGCTGCTCACAGAGAATGCCATCAAAAGTTATTAGTTCAAATATCTTGGAGTTTCAAGATAAAGCCTTTAATGAAGCAAGCAGTTAGTAAGAAAGAAAAGAGAGAGAAAGTTTAGACTAGTACGCTTAAGAAACAAGAGAAAACGAAAGCATGCTACAACAAGGTGGAGAGGGGGTTTTTTCTTGGAACAATGATCAACTTTACAACGGTGCAACCAGATTGTATCATAAGCGACAACAAAAAAAGAAATCGAAAATAGAAAAACTCACGAACGCAAGGAGAAAAGAAAAAGAAGTGGAATAAAAAATGATGAAAGATGACATATACACAGGGAAAACGGCATGAGGGAAAGGGTAACACGGAGGGGAATCTGAAATGGGATGGAGGAACAGAAGTGGCACGACATTTTTGCTGAAAGAAAAGAGAGTAGACAAAAAGAGGGCATTAAAAGGGGTTGAATGATCATGCCATGTCTTCCTCTTTGGGACCCGCAGCAGTTTTAAACAATGATCTGGTCTAGTCACACCTTGGTGAAGAATACATGGAATAGAACCTTACAGGGTCGCATTAAGGAATTGACGTGAATGACAACAGAGGAGTACAACGGTCATGGTCGTTCCTTTCATATTTGCACATATTTCACTCCATTTCATCTTTCTTCCCGCAATGAGTGCGCCAACAATGGATTCCTAACAAGACGACGACGCTCACGAACACTAAAGCGCCAATATCCTACGCCATATTCCAATTTAGAGCCTATTCCAACACAAGAAAGGGAAGCCAAGAAAACGAAAAGAGCGTTAATAACTCTATGGATTGGATGAAGTACCAAGGTGTAAGAGAACCTGCGTGTTTTCTGCTTCGGTGGGCTTACTCGCTATTTGGAAAAAAATGAGAGATATTGAACATGTTAGTCACCGTATGAATAAATCATAAGCAGAGCTAGGTGTAGTAACCTTGCAACATATAGCTGATGTATACATACGTAAAGATGAAAAGGTTGTTAGTAGCAGCCACGGCGATCGAGTTCTCACGAGGATGCCATGATGCATGCAAAATCTTCTTTGAGAAATCAATCTGATCAACATTGATTTCCTCCTTCTTGCCGTTCTTGGTGCGAGGAGCCATCTTGTTCTTGGCAGAGCCAACACGCTTGGCCTTGAATGCACTCTTGTCTGCCTGAAGGGTGACGTCGCTCTTGCCATCACGGCCGTAGATGTAAAAGTTGTTGTTATACGATCCAGTAAGCACCGAGCTAAAGGTAACAGACGTGCCGATTGCATGGTTAGACGTGAACATGATATACCGCCCGATCACTCGTTCCATTTTTTTGTTTTGTTTTTGCATACCTGCCATCACCGCTAAAGGTGCACTCAAACTTATCAAAGATGCAATCGTTCTCGTAGAGGTCGCAGAGTTTGTTGCGCAGGTGGTCATGGATGTTGATGGTCTGCACTGGCCGGTTCTCCATGTTAATATCCCAGACCTTGAGAGTAAGGTAGTCACGAGACAGGATGTAGCGTCCATCCTTGCTAAACTTGACATCTGAGATGGATGAGATGATCTCTGAGAAAAACGACTTGTTGGAAGGATCCTCCTCTTCCTCGAACACTACATAATACATGATATAGTTTGTAAGATTGTGAGCAAAAATCCGTACGATGTTATATAGCGTGGGGCATTGAAATGTACCACTTCAAGACAAGCAATTCACTTACGCTTAGCGTGCTGGTCGCAAAGAGCAGACTCACGCATATCGCTGAGCTTGATTGTACCCTTGGAACTACTGTACATGAACAAGTTGCAGTGAATGGGATGGAACTCGGCAGCAGTGATGACCTCAGTCAGTTCCTCCATATTTACAGGCTTGATATCAACAATGTCTAGGTAGCGTCAAGAAAAGACAAGGAATATATCCATTTAGCATGCTTAGATTTGCTATCATGCTATCAGAATGTCACAACCATAACGTGCTAATGAAGAAGCATTTCCACTTACTGAAGCTCTGGTCACTAATGTTGAGATTCCAAAGGTTGATACGAAGGTCATCGGCAGAAATGTAGGTTTCGCCGTCCGAGTTAATAGAGATGGAGTTGATGTGGTATGCGTGTGCGTTAGCATAAACCTTCCTTGGCACAGCAGCAATGATGGTGTCATGATGGGTCAACCGAGGAAGGCGCAGAGGTGCACCGGGATCAGGCACTCGCTGACCATCGCCATGGTTGTTCTCTGCGACGACTTTGATTGATTTTTCAAAGACTTTCCACAACTTGACCGTTTTGTCTATTATGACATTCAGAGCCGTCAGAAAAAAATGAGTAAGGCGATTGCGACAGTTCATAAAATTGATTCTCCATGTTCAGCGTTCTCAGTTGATGGAAATGAGTAAATACCGTTTGTAGAAAGCAAGAAATGGGCCGAGTTCTGGCGTTTGCACCACTTGATCTTGTTGATCTTCTCTTCAATCTCAAGGGACTTTAAATAATCAAACTCTGGTTCGTGTGATTGGAACTCGGTGTGGAATTTGTATTCGCAGCCTTTTTTCTATTATGGCCATGGTCGAACGAATAAAAAAAATAAAAAAGGCATAAGTACTTGCAAGTACAGTCAAATCATCGTTCTTCCTCCATGAACAAGATTAAAAAAGTCAACATACGCCTTCGTTACGCTCAAACAGGACGACGCGTCCACCCTTGTCACCTGTTGCGAGATAATCGCCCGTGTGGTCAAACTCGACCGTAGAGATGATATCGGCTAAGAACAAACAAAGAAAGACGATGAGGCAAACAGAAAAACGTCAGAAACGTCAAAATTGCGCGCGAAACAACGAAAGAGGGGAGAATAGGACAGAAGTAATAAGAAAAATATCCTATGCCAAGTACGGTTGTAGGCAGTAGGTAACACGCTCTACTGCCATGGCCCATGTTAACGTAACTGACAGGGAAACAACAACAATAACAACAAAGTTCTCACTCTTCTGTGATGGCTGGTGCATGACGTTATCCTCCTGTGGGGTCCTAAGTATTTGTGTTTAGGTTGCGAAAGCCAGGAGGGAACAATCCGCATTGTGGGTCGAGCGTCCTGCATTCCCTTTCCATAGTTGCTTGACATGTTGCCCATCCACACTTTACAAGGGCAAAGGCTGTAAAGCGTTGCTAGCTCTGTTCTCATCAATCTGTAATCTGTACTGAAATTTGGCGACGGAGGAACCACAGGTGGGGATGCATTCGTCTTCCGCTAAAAAAACGACAGTGCACCATTGCGGGGCTACATGCTGGATATCCTGAGCTAAATACAAATCCAATGATCCACGCGGAATCTACAAGATGTTGATCCATCAGTTCTCTCTCAATGCTCCATGATTCGTCTTGGATGCTTGTTGTCGATGGATGTCCGGTATGACTTTTGGAAAGTGATGAAGCGTTGAGGGCCATTCGTCCCTCCAAACAAGAGCACATTCGATAGAGGTGTCTTCTGGGTAGAATTGTGTGACCAATGTAATGGAATGAAAGAGATCTGATCGAATGTAGGGCTGGGAGATGGACAGGGAGGTTGGTTTACCTTCTGTGATGTCCTCGACCTCGCCCTTATCACCAAAGCACTGAGCAAACTTCCACGAGTTGTCTGGTTCTGCAGCCATATTGCGCCGAAATGAATTGTCTTCTGCTGGAGTATTGAGAAGGTTGCTGGGATTCTACAAAAGCGTTTGGTGGTGCTGAAGGAGCAAATGTCCACAGAGTCTCGAGATGCAAGAGAGTGGAGATGATGCTACTGTGCACAGATGAATGAGAAAAGTGGGTTAAAAAATTTAGTTTTGATGTTTTCAATGGAGAGAGGGTAAGCAATGCAACTATCTGAATTTTGAGAGAGGGTGAAGTGAGGGAGAAAAGAGATAGAAGGTGTGTGTGGTGGTTGTAAAGGAAAAGTGTATATGTGACCCACGTATTGTGCGTGTGTGTGCCTCAGTTGTGTCCTATGACTCTTGTCCCTTCAAAGAAGCCAAAAAAAAGGTAAACACGTTCGGGAGACATAGCGGGTCACAGCACAACACGCACAACGCACAAACGCTCAAAAGCAAGAGCACGACGCGAAGCATCATGATATCCAATGTATCACTGAACACGCGACGATAAAGGAAAACGCGCACCGGTCCTTTGTTACGAGGCAATGGAGAGATCCACGATGATGTGTGTGTAAATTAATAGCGCGTTGGACTGCTGATGGTCCAAGAGGCTAGCATGCGATGGTATGTGGGTGCGGGGCAGAGAGCATTTTGGAGAGTGGGGGGAAGGGGAGGACAAGGGATAAGGGAACCCCAGATGGGGGGAGGGGGCTGGATGAACACGTAGAAGGGAATTAAAGAGGCGTGGAAGGGGTGGCATGCTCACAGTGTCTGGGAACGAAGGCAGGGTAAGTGGCAGATAGGAAGATGAGAAGGGGTCGTTGTACGCACAGGGATGATGATGATGATGATGGAGCTTGTAGATTGCTCTGCTGCAATTAATGATTGATGATTCCTGGCCAAAGGATGTGTGAGAAAAGAGGTGAGGTGAGAGAAAGAGAGGTATTTTGCACGAAAAAACGTCCCACCCTGTCTCAAATTCACGAAAAAATTTTATCACCCAACTGATGGATATGAGTGTGTGTGCTGCTGCTGCTGCCTGCTTTCTGCTTGGCTGATGCGGAGAGGGAACACAGACAGACACACTGCAAAAGAGAGAGGGAAGATGTGTGAAAAGAGTCCGTCGCCTCCTCCGATCCAAAGCACACATACACACTCACATACGCACACCCAAAAAAAAAGAAACGCGAGACACAAATATCCATACGCGTGCAGTGATTGTGTTCTGTCTCCTGTCGGCCAAACTTCGTTCTGCTGGGAAGAAGCAATCAATGCCCGTGACACTGCAGCGACCAACCGCGCGGCAAGTCTTTTGCGCCCCCCCCTTTATCCCTTCACCTTTTGCGTTCTTCTCACCTCCGTCTCTCTCTCTTTCTCTCTCTCTCGTTCTCGCTAGACTCCCTTGTACTTCTATTCTCTTCATCCTTTCTTGCCCTCACCCTCAAATTACTCTTTTTTCGTGATTTTCAGACTGGACGCGTGTTGTCCTCTCTTTCCCTGTCTTCCTTGCCTCACCCCTCTCCACACATGTACATCCAGTGGCTAAGGATGATTAGTCATGGATGGTGGTGTGTGTCAGACGACAAGTACTGGACGCGTGTATCCCGAGTGGTATACAAGGACATTCCATCAGGGACGCGCCGTCTTTGTTTCCATGTCACCTAGCCACGAGAGGAGAAACTCGACCAGAGTCATTATCAGATAGAATTGGCAACGTCCTTGGTTGGACAGTACCACATTGTCTTTCCTCTTTCTCCATTGCACCTTCTTCTTCCCTTCTTCGTTTCTCCTACATCAACGTTGTCCAAAAGCCTTCTTGAGACAACGGTAAGTTTTAAGGTGCTATCCGCTCATCTTTTCCCTTTTTTCTGCTGCCAAAAAAGTTGGAGATGGTCTCGTGTCAACCCTCAATCGGACCAAAAGGTTCAGAGTCAATGAAGGAGTGAGCACTACGGATGCGTGAGCAAACATTAGACGTGGCACAGAATATGCACCACATATACAAGTCAGATCAATGCATCCTTGGATAGGACACTACAACGCCCGTGTGTGCACTGCCTCTCTCTTTGGTCTTCTGGTCCTCTCTGTTGACATGCCTGCCCTATCGGTCTGGCCCAAGGCCCACTGCCCTGCCCCCTAGTCTCTGTGGCCCAATAGGACGGACGCGCCAAACAGTGTCTGGAGAGCCGTGCTGAAACCCCCTGTCTAAAGGGTCGAATGCGTCTCCAAAAAAAAATGTCGTTCCTCCAACTCACCACCCGTTTTTATACACATTCCCTTCGAAAGTGTTCCCCTTCAGCGTTTTGTGCCCAAAGAAGAAGCACAAACAAGACACAGAAAGAGCGTTTTTGATCCTCCATCATTTTATGTTGGTCGCACTTGGTGTTCTTGTTCCTCTTCCAGTAGAGCGAAAAGCTCATCTCTCTTATTTTTCTGATTCTTTTCCCTTTTTTCCTCATACTCCCACATTCTTACATTCATACATTAAACCTACCCCCACCACTACCCCCACCATCCATTACCCCTGTCTTGCTTTGATTTAACAAGGGCAAATACCATTTCATCTCTTTCCTGCCACCATAGTTCACCATTCAGTGTATCCAGCATCACGCTTTGTGAGACAACCCTGCTGACCACCCAATCCTCCTCCCCTGACGATCCTTCAAGGTACAAGGTATTGCTTCATAAAACACAACTGCACCCTGCTTCCCTTGGCCACCCTCCATGCACCCTTTCTTGTTATCTTCCAATGGCGACTGACCCTGAGATTCGGTGTAGCTACCTTTCCTTTTTGCAAATCCACGCCCATTCTTTTTGTTTTCCTCTCCTCTCTCTCTCTTCCACTTATTCGCTCTCGTTTGTTTAGTGCCTTTGAGGTGGCGGAATTGTAGAACCAATTCCTCGCTTACGTTGTCTCTGATGAGGAAGGAGGGAAGGGGGGAGCAATATGTAAAGCACCAATGGATGCCATGAACGACAATGGCTATGGGGGGCACTGCATCCAGAGAGGGGCATTGGATATCAATATTGAATAGTAACACATTGCAGTAAGCGCACATCTGAGATCTTCAGTTTGAAAATATTATCTTTTGGCATGGCCATGGTCGTCCATCGTTCTTCCTCCTTTCCGACCCCCCTTTGGGGTGCCATGTCCTTCCTCTCACTCTCTCCCCCTTCTTCCACTCTTTGCTACATCTTGTACGAGCCGTGGAATGCATGCACTTGGGTCCCTCAAAAATTGTCCCGCCTCTGTAATTATTAGAGGAGATCTAAACGAAGAAGACAAAAAAAACGCAATTTCGCATCTGCACGGTTGCCTTCATCTCAGCAACAAGGAGAAGGAGATAGATGTAGGGAGGATGCGATTACCAGCTTGGCTGGACAAGGTTAGACGGATGGCCAATCCAACCCACACAATCACCCATCCCTTCCCCCCTTGTTGTCTATTTGCCCTGTGATGCCAATACCTAAGCATAACCACTTGGTGTGTGCCGATGAATGGCGGTCATTTTAACCTGCAATGTAGCCTTCCTACTTTGTACATTGCTTTCAATTGCTGTATGTCTTTTATCTCTTTCTTGTTGCTTATCCTTTCATTATTCTTTTTTTTTCAGTTCGACTTTTTGTTTACCCGCCCAATACACTGTCATTCCCTTTGCCTGCCCACTTACTTGCTTGTTTTCTAGTGCAATCTCCCCTCGCCCCCTCCTTTTCCCTGTCTGTTTCTCGCATCCGTCCCTTTTTGTGTTGTCAATAATACTGGCGGGTTCGATCAGGTAGCGCTATTGTAGAGGACCGGTAGAGCCAGGAGGAAGCCTCCTGAACACCAGTTGGGCCAGCTTTCAGAGAGTTCTTTTTCAGGCGATGCCGACACACCAGACAGTCCCCCAATATGACATGATGCGTTTTGGCCGTTTGCAGCTCCATGTGCCTGAGTCTGATGGTACCTGAGAGTCACTTTTTATGTCAATCCGCCCTTTGTTTCGTTTCGCTTTTCTCTATTTACCTCGCTTCTGAGTTATTTTATCCTTGTTCTTTCGAATCTCTACTCGACTCTCACATCAACAAAACCCTCTCTACCCGCCATGACTAGCCTACTATATCATACCATGACAAGTGTCCACAACTATCCCGCTTCGCAACCCTTTGGCAAACAACCTACCAGCAATGGATATGCATCATCGATCAACGGATGGAGTAGCTCCACCGCACCACGCAAGAACTCACTAATGATGGGTGGAGCCCAAACACCCGTTCTGTCCTCCTTTGCCATTGATCTGATAGCTCAGGTAATGAAAAAAATGTCCATTCTTCCTCGTCATTCTTGCTGCGTTACGTCGATGCACAACACTCATGCCAAAGAAGAGAAAAAATTTGACTAACACTCAGTAACGTCGGTATTGATGATCCACTCTGTCCAGTTCGATGCTTACAGGACAAATATGAGAGAGACCCTGCGTCGTGAAGTGGAAGAAAATATGCAAAAGGTATTTACATAATTCAGCTCCCAGAATGTAATTTCCATCAAAAAACATTATGAGAGCATATGCTGGAAAAAATAGCTCTCACTTTTGTTTTCTTTCATCAATGTTGAGAGCACCAGAACTCTTTTTTTTTATTAATTCTTACCATACTGATCCCTTTCTTGGTCCCTGAATAATCCTCATCTCCTTGGAACATCCATCACATAGGCAAAGGCTCTGAAAGAAGCTCTCAAGGACGCAAGCGGATTTGAGGCGGAGCAAGCTTTGCAGCGTGAACAGGAGGAGCTGGAGCGCGAGGAACTGCTGGCCCGTGTCAAAGCTCTTGGTTCTCGGACGTCCCTGGAAAGCGACAGGAGTGGCAAGAGCAGCAAGAGTGGTAAGAGCCCTAAGCTCAAGGGGTTCGTCACCTCCTCTTCATCATCGCAGAACAACACAACCGCAGCTGGAGTGGCGCCATCTGCACAACCAGAAAAGAAGTCGCGACTGGAGCGCATCTTTAGTAAGAAGGCATTCAGCTCCTCTGGCAGCAGTAATAACAACAAGTCTTCGGCTACTCTTGCCAGTGGCTCTCGACCACTGAAAGATCAGGCTCATGCCCACAGCAATGGATC
>JAAAIY010000041.1:128273-145825 GCA_016098105.1 Actinomortierella wolfii
GCTTGCCAACAACTCTAGCACCGATCTGGCGGAATTGCGCTATTTGCCTGTAGATGAGGAGAATGAAGAGATGTACATTGACGAAGTCGAATTCCATATCGGCGACAGATCTATGAACGCCGCTGCAGGTGTCGGCCAGTCCGAATCACAAGAACCAGAGACACAAGTGAAGCTCCACCCAACACGTGCTAAAGTCTTTTCGCTGCCCAAGAGCATAAGAAAGTTGAAGCGCCGTATTGCGGCATTGCGTGCCAAGGGTGTCGATGTCAACAAAGATCAGAATGCGGATACATCCGCTCAGGATCAAGGCGAAAAGAAGAAGTTCCGTCTTATTCGATTGCTGCCATGGAAGTCTTCAAGTTCATCTTCCAAGAAGCCTGCCACCACTGCTTAAGATAGATTGGGGGTGGTGACACGACCTGAACCTCTACTTTTATGATACCCTTTATTTTTATATGACACACAGAGGACTATGAACGTCTTATAACTGCTTCCCCCATCTCCTCTTTTTTTTTGTATTCCTTGTTGCAACAGTATATTTCCCTCCCCCTCTTTTCTTGACTTTTTTTTTCTATCTTTGTCGATAATTTCTATTCCCAACCTTTCAACCTGTCATAGCAATGGTATTTTGCCCACAAAAGAAGCACGAAAGCATGCGATTCACCGTGAAATAAATAAAGAGCTGCTTTGTTCCAAATACTTAAAATAAGGATCATTAATGTCATTAGATTGAAACCAATGATCCATCACTTTCATCTATGCATAATAGGGGCGCGGCAAAAAAAAACGTGAGGCTCATTATCACAGTCTCAAAGGCAAACAACTACCATGTCTCAATTTCTCTCATCCCAATGCTCAATTGCTCTTCAGTTTCATAAGGGGAAAGTCCTTCCCGCCCACTTTAGGATCATACAAATAAAGAACTGAGAGTTGTGATCAAGTTTGAGTTTTCGGATGCATGCATTGTGTGTGTCTTTTTTTCGCGTGTTCTTTGAGAGGATTAAACCATAAGTGTCTAATGTAGATTTGGTCGGAGGTATCCGTTACTTCTTGGGTGCCTTAACCTTCTTCTTCTTGGGGACATTAGCCTTAACTTTGGCCTTGCCCTTCTTGATGCCCAGATCAACCTTGGCACCCTTGGTGGCGCGCTCACCCTCGACAATGACGTTACCACCCTTCTTTAATGTGTGTCGGTCCTTGGCCTTGGACGCCTTCATGGCCAACCGCTTGGCAGCGCCTGTCAAAGGCTTGGAGGGTGCTGTTGTGGTATGCAGACTCTTTCCACCCTTCTTTGCTGCTTGCATGCCATTGGTCTTGTTGGCCTCGTCTTCAATCTTCTTGCATCGGGTCACGCGCAACTTGCGGGAGCCCATCTTGGTATCGTGCAAGCGCAAAGCCAGGTCGACCGAGGCACGGTCTTGGAATTGGACGTAGGCAAAACCCTTGCCAAGGTTGGTCTTGCGGTCACGGATGATGCGCACATTCTCAATGTCGCCCGAGTCTTTGAAAAAGTTCCACAGATCTTCCTCCTGAGCATCAAATGCCAAGTTGCCGACGAAAATACTCTTCTTGGGGTTGTAGTTCTAGATAAAAAATATTTGAAAAGTAAAAGAAAATGTTAGGAATATAACACATTTGATGTGGCAATCGTTTTTTCATCGTACATGCTCTGTTCATATAAGATACGCTACCTTCTCGCCATCAGCATTATCGACACGCAAGTGCTTGTTCAAAAACAATTGTCCGTTCATTGCAGCAACAGCCTTTGCAACAGACTCCTTCTCTTTGTAGACAATATAGGCATTGAGGACATCACGCTCCGGGTGCAGCTTGCCGGTAATAAAAGCAACCTTGCGTGGCAGAAGCTCCGAAAAGGCGACCGAACGGAAACGGATAGACTCAATTTTGCCAAACTCTGAAAACTTTTGCTTCAGCTTCTTAAAATCAGCCTAAAAAAAAGAGTACCCATTATTGACGGTTAGTGCGCCAATTTCAGTAAAAATTGTGAGTTGTACATCGGACTGGTGCAAACACCTTCCTGATCCTCGATAAAGAAATCAAAACATTACCTTTGAAATGGCAGATACTGCAAGATTTCCAATAAACAATGTCCGTGCACGTCGCTCAGGATCGTCTGCCTTCTTAGCCTTAGTATTCTTCTTTTCGTCCGCTTCCTCATCCTCATCATCTTCCTCCTCATTTTCATCCTTCTTGCTCTTTTTGGCGGGTGAATCATCCTCATTATCACCGTCGTCTGTTGCCTTACGCTTGTTGCGCAGAGACTCGTGCACGAGATCTTCGGGCTTGGACTCCTCCTCATCCTCGCCATAGTCATATTTGGTCTGGTTCTTCAGCAGCTCCTGGGTTTCCTTAGGTGTCGCGTTCTTGGCTTGTTTTTTCTTCGCCTCTGAAGCCTTCTTGGCCTCATATTTCTCTTCTACGCTCTTCTTGGCTGCCTTCTTCTTATTTTTGGTGTCTTCGACATCGCCATCTGAATCTTCATCCTCCTGATCCTCGTCTGAGTCTGAGTCTGAGTCCTTCTTTTGCTGTTGTTGCTTCTTCTTAGGTTGTGTTGCCTTTGGCTTGGGGTTCTTTTGCTTGATCTTTGGTTCCTCAATATCTGTGACCTTGGGCTTGCGTGGTTGGACAGCCTCCTGGGCCTTGGGTGTCTGGGAGGGGCCAGCCTATAGAGTTGGATCAAGAGAAAGGTATATTAAATGAGGTTACAGTGTTATTATATATTAAAGTGACAGGAGCTAGAAAAAAATAAGATAAAAAGTTGTCCTTGCTCTTACACTGTTCTTAAACAGGCTGTCCAATGAACTGTCTATTTCGGCTCCTTTCAAAAGCGATGCTGTCAGTGACATTGTTGAATGCCGTTATGATGAGTTGGAATGCTCGTAGAAAGGGGGGAATGCCACCACTTGGAGTATATAACAGAAAAAAAAAATGCTGAAGGAAGTCATTGGGTGGCTTGGAGGCATGTGTTGATTGGAAAATTGGTGGCGCGAAGGAAGTCACCCAAAACGGGCAATCACTGATTTCCAACAGTGATGGAAATAACGTGCCATTCTTTTCCCCTCCCCGTCCCAACTCAGAAAGAAGTGCTGCTGCCCTTTCCCAGCTTTTCCCCCCTGCCCAACCTTTTTTTTTTTTCTTCCTTTGAAACGCTTCATTAACCCTCCACCCCTCCTCCCCATTCCGGAAACAGAGTTCCCATCGAACGTGTCGCTGCACCCCTTCATTGTCTGCACTGCTTCAAAAAGTACGTTTCTCGCCTTCTTATGTTGTTCCTTTTCCACTAGTAGCATCCCCCTTCCATCCCGGTGTCTCGCTTTGTGGCAGCGGGTTGTCTCTGATTGCCAGCCCACTCCCTCCCACCCCCACCCCTTTCTCCCCACCCTCCATTAACATCCTTCAGCAACTTCCTCTCTCCTCTACTTTGGGTTGACCATTTCGGAAACATCGACTGCTCTTCATTCTTTCTTGGACCTGCAGCTTAGTTGAGCCAGTTTCAGCCGTGATTGTACACGCGTGCTCCTCGTGGGCGTCCTTTCTCGTGAGACAGCCTTTTACTGTTGTCAATCTTTTTTTACTGGGACTTGGACTATGTGGCCCTTGCATCGATTGTAGAAGAGTGCTAGACCGAGATTATCCCGCCTTCTCTTGTTTTTTTCTTTATATTGGAGGGGGCCTTCAAAGCTCTGGACGAGTTTCCTGTCAGTCTTTGGAGGCTGTGCTAGCTCGTTGTCCTCTTAGTTCTTAGACCATAAGATGGTTCTCGGTTGATATACAATAGCGATACTGACCAGCGTTTTATTTTTTCTCTTTTATCTTCATGCCATGTTTTTCATTGATTCAATGGCAACCAATCGCTTCTTCCTGTGGCCGTCCTCATTATTTTACTTTTAGGCATTAGGTCCCTCTTATTAGCAGGAACAAGAATTGCAGCATTCAGAGTGCCAGATATTATAACAGAGGAGAAGGAGAAAATATAAGATCAGACCACCTTCTCTTTCCTGGCTCTAACGTTTCGATCCAGAAAGGATGCTGGAGGCGAGCTCGTTGCGATCAGGAAATAGAAATATTGCCACAGCTACTGCCACTACGACCACTACATCTGCCAAGACCATGAAGAACGGAAGGGACAAGTCTGCTTCCTCGACACCCTCCACAGCTACCTCAGACCGTGAAAAGGAGAACGAGCCTAATCACCAGGACGAGAGCAAAGCCACTGTTGTATCACAACCCACCAAGACAGACAATGAGAATGGTGACCAATTAACAAAAGCAAGCCCACCTCCATCAGCTGCTGCCGATACGGCGACAGATAAAATGGAGGCGGATGGAGAAGGAGGAGCTGTGGCACCAGACTCTTCCACAGATCAGCAGCAAACACCGGTATCTATCAATACCTCCATTGATCACCCATCGATCTCAGAAGATCATGATCCAGATGACATTAGTCGCCTTAATTATGAAGATCTGGCAGATACACTTTTGAATGGTGCCTTGGATGATGTCGACGACCTTGACCAAGACACTGAGGACACTGAGGTCGGCAATGGCGACGACGATTTCAGTGATGGAGAGATTGAGGATATGGATCGTCTCTTGGATTCGAGCGATAAGCTCGGACCAGATGATGATCTGGACCCGGCGCCCAATGGTGTTCTCGATGATAGCGACAATGGCGAGGAGGACCATGATGATGCTGAGGCCGACGATGAGGAGGATGAGGAGCAAGAAGATGCGACAGAAAACGCAGCCGATCTCGAGGACCGGCAAGACGATGGAGGTAGCAAGAATAAACGTGGACAGAAGCGTGGCAACGGTCGTTTTGCAAAGACAGAGCGGGCCGCTAAGGTCAAGGCCCGAGCCAGGGGACGTGCCACCCGCGCCATGTCTGCCCACGACTCTGATACCTCGATGGCAGATCCAACAAGCGATAATGAAA
Source organism: Actinomortierella wolfii (assembly GCA_016098105.1). Classification (NCBI taxonomy): domain Eukaryota; kingdom Fungi; phylum Mortierellomycota; class Mortierellomycetes; order Mortierellales; family Mortierellaceae; genus Actinomortierella; species Actinomortierella wolfii. The sequence continues at coordinate 133,231 of JAAAIY010000041.1, forward strand.
TGGACGAGGATGAAAAAGATCCTGATGGAGACGCTGAAGAAGATGATGAAGATGAGGAGGAGGAAGATGATGATAAGGATGCCGAAGAGGAAGACGAGGCAGAAGAAGAGGAGGAAGAAGAGCAGGTACGACAGCAGTCCAGAAAAGGCTCTGACCCCGCACCTGCGCGATACACGGGCACCAAGCGTGCCTCGATGACCTCCAAGGACATTAGTGCCATGTCAACTGCTTCGGCCAAGCCTTCATTGATTCAGCCGTCTTCCGCTATGGATGAACTAAAGGATAGTGGGGATGATCTATCGGATCTGTCGGAGCTTGAGGACTCGGATGATTCGGATGAAGTAGACTCGGACGATCATGACGAGGAGGAAGTGAAGGAGAAGCCACAGCAACAACAGCAGCAACAGACACAGGCAGCTAAAGCACGCAATGCTACCGCGGCTGCATCTGCCACTCCAGCATCATCCACCACCAATGCCTCGTCGACCTCTGGTAAAGATGGTTCCTCAGCCACTCCTGCTGCACCTACAGGACCTTCAGGCAAGGCCTCTCTGACTGGTGGTGCAGCCAGTGGACGGAAACGATCAGTACATGAAATCAGCAAAGATGACGAGGAGGATGAAGACGAGAACGATGATGTATCAGAGAAAGATCAAAAGAGCAACAATGCCTCGTCCAAGAGTGACAAGGACAATACCTCCTCGTCTGTCAGCCCCAACGGCCGCTCGTCGCCAAAGCGGAGCCGTAAAGCATCTACGACTGAGAAATTGAATGCAGTTTCGACCAATGGATCGGACAAAGAGACCGAGTCAGAAATGGCTGAAGAGAATGACGAGACAGCCACCAAGACAGAGGAAGGAGACGAAGAGGAAGAGGAAGAAGAGGAAGAAGGTGAATATCAATCGTTATTATTGAGTATTGTTCCCGATTTTGGCTGCGAGAAGGTGCATGGCATACTTAACTCCGTGATTAAATGTCAATTCCGATAGATCAAGAGACCAAGCAGCGACATAAGGATGCTTTGGAAGCGCTGACCAGCATTGAAGTCGAGTTTGCTAATCTGAGGGACAAGTAAGTATTGTTTATTCGATGTGTGTGGTTGATCACCCACTCGTAGGAACTCAGATTATAACTGTTGCCTCGTTTTTCTCGTACGATATTAATAGGATGTTTGAGGAGCGCATGCTCGAGTTGGATCATGAAGTAGAGATGGTGCAAGATGGTAAGCATAATTTGACTTGAGAATTTATATAATTGTCTATTTCTTGCTGCTGCAGTGCGGGAACAGTTTCCGCTAACAGGTAAAAACTTACTTATAATAGGAACACACCCAGAGCTTTCCGTATTAATGGAACAAATTGAAAAACGACGGGAACAAAGGCTACAAGTCGCAGAAGCATGGAAAACCTACAAATTCACAATAGCCCAGTATGCGTACGAAGTTGCTGAATACCAAGCACATTGTTCTTTTCAGGTACAACACGCATTTTATTTTTAGATGTCTTTATTTTATGTTCTCTATATCGATTGTTTCTAACCAGCATGTGCATTCTTATTTTGTGTTGTGTCTCCGGCAGTCTGCGCGAAGAAATGCCCGTACTGAGGCTATGTTAGAGTTGGGCAGGAAGAAGCGGGCGCTCATGATGGAACTCTCCTTGGCGATCAATGGCATCAACAAGAGTCCGAGTATGTGTTTTCTGAAGCAGCTGTCTATGAACCTTTTTTTTAGGCTATGCATGTAGCTTATCATACCATTACTCTTTCCTTCTTCATCACATAGCACAAGACAAGGCATCGCTACTGCGCGAAAGGAGACACAGGAAACAAGAGGTGGCGGAATTGCGAGCTGTCAAGGATTATGTAGGCTTCCCTGTAAGCACTGAACTACCAATGATCAGTCCCTCTGAATTGGACGACGACTTTGAGGCCATGAAGCTCGCTAAACCCGTGCTTCCACAGCCAGCTCCACTCCCGCGGCCGTCATCACCCATGATGGCACATGTTCATCCACATGCTCACACAGCTCCTCCACCGCCATTACCAGGACACCCTGGTCATCACTATCCAGGCGGCAGCAGTGGCGGTGGAGGTGGCCATCCACAAGGAGGATACCCTGGCAGCCGTGGAGGACCACATCCTTCCTCAATGGGACATGGAGGACCTCCCGGACACCATCATTCGTCCTCGAGCGGTGGCGGAGCTGGTATGATGATGGATCCTGTGGGACCACCACTTCCTCCTCATGGCGGTCACGTACCTCCGCCATATTACTCAGGACCGCATGGACCACCAAGTTCACAGTCGCAACAGCAGTCACAACAGCCAACGCCACCGCCACCACCACATGGAAGCCATCTCGGCCATCCTGGAACAGCACATGGTTACCCGCCTCACAGCGGTTATGGTGCACGTGGAGGTGGTGCAAGTGGTGGACCTGGTGGACCTCCACCGTCGTCGTACTCGATACCCCCTTCGTCGTCGCCGCGGCCATCTGCTGGCAGTGGAGGTGGCGCAGGAAGAGAAGGAGGTGGAGCAGCAACTGGAGGCAGCGGTGGTAACACTGGAGCAGGCAATCAGAACAGCCGGTGGGTCAATAACGATTATCACTTGCCACCACAACAAGGTGGCTATGGCCCTCGCTCTGATGTAGAAATATACGTCGATGGCAGCCGATGCATGATTGACGGTATCTGGTATAAGCCTAATGACTCTGTAGTGGTTCTGGACGCGCAGATCGGCAGGTATAGCGCCAAGTATCTGTACCTATCTAATGACGAGGTAAATGGATATCCTACGTGGATTGATTTGTATGAAACGAAGAATTTTAATATGACATTTTTGACTAATTCACTTTTCCATTGATTCTCTTTTTCATATCAAGATCATGCTGCAAAAACCTGATGGATCTAAAACACGACTGCACCTAAACCTGTTCAAGGCACGGAAGCTATGCATGCAGCCAAAGTCATAGAGGAAGAGATTATTTTTGTTGCAAAAAGCTATTTGACCTTTTGTCATTATATGTTTGTTCTCCCTTCTTACTTATTTTGTTGGCTGTATTTTCGTTTGCTTCTTTCTTATCCACCAATTGTCTCTCCAAGACTGTATTCAACAAAGCAAGCAAACAAGCCTCTGTGTTTTATCTTTTTTCCTACTTTTTCATTTTTCTGTTGTTTGATTATTCTAGCCTTTTGTTGTTTTCTTTCCTTTTCTTTTTCTCCTTTCTCACACACTCATCCACACACTTTTCGTCATCCATTTTTTATCCCAATGAATGTTTACCATATTTGATCGAAAATACCCCCTCTTTCTCTCCAGCCAATTCCTCAGCGAGAAAAAAACACACACAGCGGATACAATTTGCATAACATAGTTGGCCTAGTCAATGCCCTAATTTCGCTCTGTGTACCAACGCGAAACAAAGTAGCAAGTGTTTTTGACTGCTTACACCCAGCTCGACAGCAAGACAAATGAAGTACATACTTTTTTTATCTCTTTGATCAACTTGCTCAGGGTCAAATCCATTTGAACATGATCTTGATTGAAACTCCAGTTGGGGTATCTGCGGACACAACACTCCAGACTTTTTGAACGGGGCCTCGAACCTTGTATACGTCTGATAAACTCCTCTTGATTGTATTCGGCTGAGAATCCGATATGTCCCCATTGGACACATGTGAACGACCGATATTCGTAAAGAATAATTATACTTTTAATGACTTAACGGAGTAAAAATATATATATCTCCGATATCAATGCTGGCATCGTCTGTGTGCAGAGGAACCAGGTCTGCTGTGTCTTTCCATTGTATTTCTCTCAGGTGTGTAATAATTGGTCATATATGCTGTACTCGACATGGAATAAATTCGAAAAGTTTGTAGAATGCTAAAGGTATCTCCTCAACTTTGTATCCGTTACACAACCAAAGGTACCTCTCACTACATCCGACATAGTGGACCGAAACAAGGAGCGAATAGACCCATGCATGAGCCGAAAAAGGACATGGGAGGTGTTGAGCCCTCTTTTATAGCCATATCGAACATGTGGCAGTGCAGTCGCAGTTATTTGGCTGTGCTACCTCAAGAAAAATAAGGTTTTCGCCAACAATTGTTTCTCCTGAGATATCCATCAAACAAGTCGACCATGGGCCCCCTTGGAAGATTTTGGTAGACTCCGTTTGCCACATTCTTTAGGCCGACAAAGAGCTCTTGGAGACCCTTTTTTTTTCCTAAACCCAACTGTTACGTAAGCTCTAACATCAAAACAATTCGAAGCACAATCATATCATAATAACATGCCTACTTATTTATTTATTTATTAGATAGGGGAATTCTTCTGTACCCATGAACGACTCGAGTCGGTTTTTCGCTGCGCTTTTGTCATGATCGGCCGCCCTACTCTGCCAGAGAAACGCTTGGCGTCGGTCTTTCTCAACGCCAATGCCATGTTCATACATATAACCGAGGCTATGCTGTGCCGCAATGTCGCCTTGTTCCGCCGCCAACCGATACCATTGTGCAGCCTTGGCAAAATCTTGTGGGACGCCTCGGCCATGGATGTACATCCAACCTAGGTTAAACTGGCCATCTGCATCGCCCTGTTCGGCGGCTCTTTGGAACCAGGACACTGCCACGGTGTCGCTCTGTTGTTCTACGCCATCACCGCACCTGTACATCACCCCAAGGTTGTTTTGTGCCGTCGGGTTCTCCTGTTCAGCCGCCTTGCGAAACCAAGCGACAGCCTCAGTCGGACTTGGTTTGTCAACACCCCGTCCATGGAGATACATGCATCCGAGGTTGATCTGGGCAGCGTCGTCGCCTTGTTCCGCGGCACGGCGGAACCACATTACAGCCTTGTTTTCATCCCGCATTACGCCTTTTCTGCCGTCTCTTTCGATGCTTCCGTTTTTTAGCATCACGCCGAGGTTGTTTTGAGCGTTTTTGTGTCCTTGTTCCGCAGCTCGGCGATACCACTCTACAGCCTCGAGGCTATTTGGCTCAATACCATCATCACCGTGCTCAAGGATATAGCCCAGATGAAACTGTGCGCAAGCATCCCCAGCCTCTGCAGCCCGACGAAACAGCCCGACAGCTCGAATCTTGTCTTGATCGACCCCGTGTCCATACATGTACATCGCGGCGAGGTTGGTAATTGCCTCTGGCACACCTTGCTCGGCTGCGCGAGTGTACCATCGTGCGGCCTCGACGTCGTCTTGCTGGACACCTCCGGTCCCAGTCCGGTAGAGCCACCCCAAGTTGGATTGGGCCACGGCAACGCCTTGACTGGCAGCCAAGTGGTACCAAGTTGCAGCACTTTCGCTTTCGCTCTGAAGATCTCCTTCTCCTCTTACTTGTCCTACTCGGCCTTGCTCAATCATCTCGGCAAACAGCGTTTGGGCTCGCGCAAGGCCTTGTTCGGCCGCGCGGCGGAACCACAAGGCAGCCGCGGCATCGTTCTGCTCAAGCCCGTGACCCTGGCGGTACATCATGCCCAGATTCAGTTGTGCGACCGCACAGCCCTGAACGGCTGCCCGATGGTACCAGTATGCGGCCATCTTATCGTTCTGGCGGACGCCGCCCCAGCCATGCTTGTAGAGCACGCCAAGGTTTGTCTGGGCTGCCATGAGCCCTTGCTCGGCTGCCTTGCGGTACCAAGTTGCTGCAGTAGATGGTTCTTTCTCTTCCTTTACAAAGAGATCTTTGTGGTTGGGGTGGTTGCATCGGTCGGTTTTACTGTACACGGTGTTGGTGGTGGTAGTGGTGGAGGTGGTGGTGGAGGATATTGTTGCTGCAAGCATCTGCTTGCCAAGCGTGTGTTGAGCGACCGCGTCGCCTTGCACGGCTGCCTGGCGGTACCAGTAGAGAGCCTGTTGAGTGCATTGTTGAGTGCCGAAACCATGCAGGTAGAGGTTGCCCAGGTGGACCTGTGCTCGGATGTGGCCCTGCTCGGCTGCACGACGGCACCAGAGGAAAGAGAGTTCTTGTCGTTTCTTGGATGGGAGAGAAGTGTCTTGTTCGTAATATCTGGAAAGTAATACCTGGGCCTCCACATCGTTATTGGACTCGGCAGCGCGGTGGAGCGCTGTCAAATCTCGAGATTCTTGTTGTGGTGACTGTGGTGTGAAACAGGGGAGAGGGGAATGATGATGATGGTGAAGTGAATAAAGTAAGTTTTATTGCAATTGAGATTGCCGGATAATTAGTTTTTCTGGACAAAAAGGATCGTACAAGATAAATTATGGCAGCACAACATAACACGGGGTGGAGAAATAATCAAAAAGAAAATAATCCTTGGTACAACTTACCATTGGGGAAAAGGAATGGGAATGGGAAGGGAGAGGTTACAAAGATAATAAATAATATAATACTGTCTTTTTTTTGTTCAAGAAAGGCTAAAAAAATTTCATTTACTTGAAGAAAAATAAAAATGCAAAACAGGGGCATCTATTGGGGAAAGGTGGGTGTTATATAGCAGGCGAGAGAAAAAAAAAGAGAGAAGTGTGGAAACAAGTTTTTTCATTTCTGGCCACTAAAAGTGGCAGTGTAACCCTCCGCGACAAAGGAGGGGGTTAAGGGGGGAAAAGGCCAGAGCACAAGGCCTAAAATCGACTTGTCACTGGCTTCGACTCCTCTCTCTCTCTCTCATTCTTTCTCCCGTCTTACAGAGTGCGGGTTTCTATATCCTTCATTGCTCTCCGCATTCACTCACTCTGTCATTCCTTTCCCCCCCCCCTTGTACTCTCTTGGCAGGTATAGCAAATCTTGAAGGGAAAAGCTGCGCCAAAACGCCACTGATACGATCGACAGCCCCCTCAACAACGTGTCGAAAAACAACAACTGACGTCTTTACATTATTTCTAATATATGATTTCTTGATTGAAGCAAGTTTGGGCCAAGAAAACAGTCCTCGGCACCGGCTTATTGGGAACCTTCAAGAGGCAGTGCAGAGAAGAGAGGAAAAAGGCAGGCAAAGAAAGAGAGAAAAAAAAACACAGACAAGTGGAGAGCACAACTAAAAAAACTAGGGCTCTCAACTGTTTCCGTCGTGGATAACTGTGACTGGACATTCCTTCCCCCCATGCCCCTCCTATACCATAGAGTCTCGATCCTTTTTTTGTCTTCACTCCTCACGCCCTATTCCTATTTAAACATTGTCGTGAAAAAAGGTATCTATCCCGACTATGAATAACCAAACTCGAGACAGTTGACAGAGACGGGGCGCGGCTGTATCACATTAGTTATGTTCTTCGCCCCGCACCACCTGACACCTTTTGGACTGACAGACCTTGGGCGGTATGTTATGATCTGATTGGAATTTTGTTGCTTTTTGTTTTGCAAGGGAAAAAAAACTCTCTTTTGCTTCCTCAGCCTCCTCTGATCTGGACTTCTTCTTTTTCTGTCTCAAATATTTCTTTTGCTGTGCTGAGCGAGACGTACACAAACTAGCCATGTGATAGTCGTGATTCCTTCCTCTGAGTTACCGTACCGAGAATACCGTCACCCAATTAATAAACAACGAAAAAGACCACAGCTGCTGTGGTATTATATGAAAAACAACAAAAGAGTATATTAAAGGTATATGTTTTTTTTGTACAGTTTTGGAATCGAATAGAGGAAAGAAGAAGAAGAAAAAAAACAGAAAAATCAGGCCATGGTTCGGCGCTTGACAAACTTGTAAATCTCGACAAAAGCTGTATAAAGAAACAGTGCGGCAAAGACTAGACCCCACTCGTAGGTAATGCTCAGATGCTTAAACACGTTTTGGTTCAGGCCGGGAACATAGATGACAGGAATCAAAATCAAGGCGCCCAAGACAATCGAGAGCCACAGCGTCATGTTGTGGTGCACCGTCTTGAGGCGGCTCCACGTCCATCCAGACTCTCGAATATCACGGCAGTTGATGGCATGCGACAGGATCAGGAACGTCAGAGTCGCATAGCAGGTTGCACGCGCACGGTACACGCCATCACAGACCTCCGAGTATCGAGCATTGCATCTGTAACCCGTCTCGCCGTCCTCAAAGACAAAGAGCACAAGAACGAATGGTACAAACGAGAGAATGGCCATGACAATGCCATACACAAACATGTCCATCAATACCTCGAACGAGAACAGACCTTGCTTGGAAGTCCGCGGTGGCTCCTTCATGTTGGTCGCGCTGGCGGGCTCCAGGCCAAGACCAATTGCTGGCGGAGACGAGTAGCAGAGGTTCATAAACAGAATAGCAGCAGCACTGAGCGGGAAGACCGAGTCGCCCTGATCGTCCTTCACGGCCAAAGCGACGACGAGGACGAGGATGGTGGCAATGTTACCCGACATGAGATGCTGGACAAATTTTTGAATGTTGAAAAACATGCGACGACCCTCAGCAATGGCTTCGACAATCGTTGCAAAATTGTCGTCCGTCAGCACAATGTCGGCTGCCTGCTTGGCAACATCCGAGCCAGACTGGCCCATGGCGATACCAACATTGGCAGCCTTTAGCGACGGCGAGTCATTGACACCGTCGCCGGTCATGGCAGCAAAGAGCTTGCGGCGGTGGAGTGCTGCAATCATCTTGACCTTGGTGTTGGGCGAGCATCGGGCTACAACACGCGGCAGCTCGTCGAGGGCATCGATCTCTTCCTCGGACATGGAGTCAAATTTTTCGGCGCTCATCACCATCGTGCTGGTCTTGACATCGGTGTCGGGTGGGATGATAGCCACCTCCTTGGCAATGGCAGCAGCCGTGGATGGATGGTCTCCCGTGAGCATATGGACGCGAATGCCAGCCTCGTAGCAACGCATGACGGCAGGGAGTGATTCTTCACGTGGTGGATCGTAGATGCCGACTAGGCCCAAAAACACCAAGTTGGACTCAACCTCATCGCGATCGAGGCCGTGAACCAAGTCGACACCGGGAGCTGGATAGTACTTGCGGTACGAGAGCGACAATACGCGGAGACCATCTTCGGCTAGTGCATCGACCTTTTCCATAATGGTGGCGGTATAGTCTGCCTGGATAGAGTCACCCTTTTCGTTCTGGAAGGGGATCTCAGCATCACCCTGGCGGTAGTGGCTGCACCGGCCCAGGATACGTTCGGTCGCACCCTTGGTAAAGACTAGATATGCATCTTTTGCCTTTTCGTCAGACGCCGGTGTCGAGTACAGGACAGACATACGCTTGACGGACGAGTCAAAGGGGAACTCGGCAATCAGCGTGTAACCGTTCTCGACCAACTCGGGTTTGGGCACGCCGGCCTTGTATGCGAGCACTTGGAGAGCAATCTCTGTTGGGTCGCCAATGGCTGTCCATTCTCCATGGGTCTCGGGGTGATGGTTGCGACGAAGTTCAGCCATGTTGCACAGTGCCGAAGCCTGGAGTGCACGCAGGAGGCTCTCGCTGCCGTCAGTGGCCACGCTAACAATCTCCTCCTTTGAATGGAGTACACCATCGATTGTTTCACCTTGGCGGTAGATATCACCCTCTGGCACAAAGCCAGTGCCGGAAACTCGGTAAAAGCCGTCACCAGGGAACCACATGCGAACGGCCACCATCTTGGATTCGGTCAGCGTGCCGGTCTAAAGGGGTTGCATTATTGAACCGGGGTTGAAAAAAGTACAAGTCGTTAGGAAAGGGGTGGTCATAGAGCAAGAAACAATGAGAATAATAGTAGAGGGTATGCCGAAAAGTAGACAATGAAAACATACCTTGTCAGAACAAATGTTGGTCACGGCACCTAGGCTCTCGAGACTAGAAAGGCGCCGGACAATGGCTTTGGCCTTGGCCATGCGACGAACACCAAAGGCCATGGTCAGGGTGACAATCGCGACCAAACCTTGTGGAATCATCGAGATGGCAACCGAGATGGCATAGATGGCGATTTCGTTACTGTAGCGGAACTTGTGGACACCAAACACAACAATGACCAAGGCCACTGCAGCGACAAAGATGCAATAGGCCATCTTGTTCAAACGCTGCTGCAGCGGGGTCAGCTCGTTGGAGTCGACATTCATAAGGGTGGTGGCGATCTTGCCAATCTGGGTACCCATGCCAGTGGCGGTGACAATGCCCTTGGCACGGCCTTTCACAACCGTCGTCGAGGCAAAGACCATATTCAGACGGTCACCCAGAGGTTGTTCGTGGCTCTTGATCACGTCAAGGTTCTTTTGGACGGGCAAGGACTCGCCTGTGAGAAGAGCTTCGTCTGTCTCGAGGTTAAAGACTTCAAACAGACGGCAATCGGCACCAATGACATCACCATCTTCAAAGATCATGACATCGCCAGGTACAACTTGGGTATTAGGCACAACAACTCGGGTTTCATCGCGAATGACCTGCGAAGTGGGCGAAGACATATTGCGGAGGGCTTCCATCGTCTTCTCGGCGCTAAAGTCTTGGTAAAAACCAATGGTGGCGTTCATGACGATGATGAACAGAATCACACCTCCTTCAGCGAATTGCCCCGTGGCAAATGCAAGGATCTAAGAAAAGAAGGTAGTATCCCATGGCAAATTAAGATTTATGTATGTTGATGAGCATCTTGATAGTGTTCAAATAGCAAGAAGGGCTAGTCAATATCATTACAAGAAGAGGGTTGATTGAAAACAAAACTTACATTAGCGATGAGAAGAACAATGACGAGAGGATTGGCAATCTGGCGCCACAGGACTTTGTACCACTTTGGGCCACCATCGCCCTTGAGCTCGTTCGTGCCATACTGGCGGAGGCGTGCTTCGGCCTCTTCGGAGGTGAGGCCTTCGACAGTACTTGACTTTAACCGTGCCTCGGTTTCTGCAACCGTATAGGTGTGGTAGGGGACTTCAGGTTGAATCTCGACTACCTTTTTACCCATGATGCAAAAAAAAAGAGTCGGTGAAGGTGTGAGAGGAGAGGAAGTTTAGTAATAGGGTGGGGTGGAGAATAGGATATCCTTCTATCTGAGACAGTTGGATGATGTAGATAGAAGAAGAGAGTTGAGTAAGCGTGAATGAATGAAGAAGAAAAAAAGAAAGAGAATGAAATGAATTTAGAACTTATTTATATTTTTGCGAAGTCGTGGTGAAATTAGAAATCGAAAGAAACATGAATGACGGATCATGGTGCGGGACGAAACTTTTCGAATATCCGGAAGAACCAGCCAAGCTTAAACGAATGAAAGGGCAGATCTCCAAGGGGTGATGAAATAGATGTCCCGGGTCCGTTTCAGTTGTTTTCCGTAAACGGAAAGCATTCCTTCCGAGAACGGAAAATAATATACAAACGACATAAAAAATGCACCGTTGCCACTCAGGTGACGTTGATGCACGGTCTCACAAGGTTGCTCAGCCCACGCGAAAACGCCACTCAGGTGAGATCATTAGAGTTATCTCTCAGATCGTAGCTCGCACGAGCCAACCCCCCTCAGGTGACGTATACCGGGGAAATACATATTTGTACCTCTTTTTTAAACCATCGTATAATGCAGATCAATTGCGGCTGCAGTAGGGTTTGGCCCTTCAGTTGATAAACAATTCTTCTTCATGCACATGTTATTGATTTGACCCACAGTCGCTATCACCGCCCCCCCTTTTTTTGTTCCACTACAGTTTGCTTTAGTTGGCCGATCCTTGTACTTGCCTTTTATACATATTCACTTAACATGCTTGTTCTCCGCTCTTGTTTGACATACTCTACCTCTTTTTAACTATTTTTTTTTACCTCTTCAACATTGAGATGTACACGGAACAACACAATGCTTAAATAGAATCATTGTATATGTATTTCTTAATTCTGTGCAATCATATGTACAGTCAGCTCTCCCACAACCGCTACAACGATGATTTCGCACTATGAAGTTCTTCATGGCCATTACACAGGTCATAGAGTAACAGGCTTTTGTTTCTTTCATTTATCTACTGTCTCATACATTTCTTTTGAGCTATGATATACGTACCTCTTTTTGCTAGACACCTATTCACTCTTTATCTTGCAATATGTGTGCCATCATCCCGAGTACATAAGAGCCAAGTACGATTTTCTTGAGGGTGATATGAACAATGACACTCCCTATCATGTATTTCGACTTCACTGCCATTAGAAACAAAGACAGGGTTTACCAGCACGTGACACTCATGTTGAGCAGATGAATATTTGCTATTGACACAGCTACGAAGAAATGGGTTTGACAGGTGGCAGTGTCATTTTCTCCAGTTCAAGGAATTTTAACAAAAGTACAGAGGAGCAAAGCGAAGGCTCACGAAGAATGTGCATTTTGTTCTTCTTGTGTATCATGACCAGAAGATTTAAGGTTCAGGAGACATCAATTCCATCTTTTGGTAGGCGAGCCTTCTTCTGACTACGTAGGGTAGGGAAGCGTCGCCGCCTCTCCAATACCCCCTGTCTGCTTTAATTCTCTTCATTTGCAGGGAATCTCCTTCATTCCACTTTACAAATTCATCCAGGACCGAAATACATTCCATGCAAGTTACTCATTGACACATGGTAGGTAAATGGGAGAGAGGAAGAAGTGGTACTGAGTGGCTTTGTTCCATACAAGTGTAAAAAGAGACGTTTAACACGCTCTTCAAATCTGGTTCCAACCTCTCTCTCTCTCTCTCTCTCTCTCTCTCTCTCT
>JAAAIY010000410.1:0-20608 GCA_016098105.1 Actinomortierella wolfii
GCAGGTGAAGGTCAGGCTACCTTCATTTTCGGGGGGTCCCCAACCTTCGATTTCAACTTTATGCCGGCAGCAACACCAAGGCCCCCTTCTCCAACAGCTCCAGCCGGCCCCGCAGCAGAGGAAGCAAGTGAGGTCCAGGCGGACTTCATTTTCGGCAAGAACCCAAGCTTCGAGTTCAATTTTATGCCGTCAACAGCGCAAGGGCCACCTCCTCTAACAGCTCCAGCCGGTCCCGAGGCAGAAGAGCAGGTGAGGTTCAGGCGGACTTCATTTTCGGCAAGAACCCAAGCTTCGAGTTCAACTTTGCGCCGCCAACAGTCCCAGGGCCTCTTTCAACAGCTCCAGCCTCTCTCGAAGGAGACTCCGTTCAAGCAAGCACCTCGGGCACGCCATCCTCACTCGAGCCAACGGAAGACGTTGGTCCGCCTACCCAGGCATTACCCCTCGGCATACCGCCTCTGCCCGCTGCAACGGAGGACCCTGGCACACCTGCGCAAGAACAGCCACCAGACACATCATCGCCTGAGCCAATGGAGGACGTTGGTATACCCGCGCAAGGTCAACCCCCCGGCACACTTACTGTCCCTGAGCCAGCGGAAGACGTTGGTGCATCTGTCCAGGCGCCACTCCCAGACACACCACCTCAGGTCGAATCAATCACACATCCACCAGATGACGAGGCGCATGACAACTCCTGAACCAGTGCTTGTACTGGATATATGTGCGTCAACTATTTGACCCTTGACAGCTCGGAGCCGCTCCTCGTCCTTTCACTTCTTTCTATGTCGCGGGCGACATCTTTCCTTTTGTAATTATGTATACTATATTGCTTGCTGTTTTTTTTTAATCTTCTGTATTTTTTTTTTTACTTGCAGTTATTTTTTTTACTTCCCCCAAGTTAATCCACATGAAAACCTTTCAAGGTTTTGTCACAAATTAGAAGTTTTATTCCTCTGAAAACCCTTGTGGTTTTGTATCAAGTTAATATCTTATTACCTCTGAAAACCTATATGGTTTTGTTTTAATTAATAAAAGATGTATAAAAGAAATCGCTTGAAAATGAGATGATGCGATGTGAGGTTTTGGTTAGCTCAACACACTTTCTCACCTTCAACGATATATTGTCTGCAAAAAAAAAAGTCGATCAGTATCAAGCATAACAATACTTACGGGGGTTGGTACTGTGCACGTACAATCATGGGCAGTTTCGTCGGTTGTTTCCTCCAACGCATACAAAGGCGCCTCATAGTTCACTATTTATGTCTAATCCAACCATGCAGCCATGTTATATTTTTTGGCTGCTCCACCATCAATCATTCTCAATAAAGTGTTCCAGCACAGTTGCAGCACGTGCTCCCCTACGATCGCTGCCATGGGCGGTAAAGGAAAGCGATGAGCCATCATCTGTCGCCATGAACTCGTACCCGACAATCCCCAATATTCGATGTCGTTTGGTATTCTAGCTCCGTGCATATGACACTACTGGTATAGACTCATACCTCACAACACTCCATATTTATATTCGATGTAGAGCCTCCACTTCTATTACCACAAATATATAATAAGGTATCTAAAGTACACTAGATCTGAATATTCAAATTTATGACTCTGATATATCCATAAAAGCATTATGTGATCAAAGAAAAGATTGATGCGGAATGATGTGTGGTTAACCTCGAAGAATGTTTGCCTCTGGCAAAGAACTATTCCTGAATAGCACTATCACTTTTTGCTCGAGCTGAAGTGAACAGAAGCGAGACAATTCCGTCAAGGAAGAGTGATCAGTTAGCAGGAAAATATAGCATGGGGCAGGAGACATTCTTTTTGCTGTTGTAGCTTCCTATATATGCAACATGCCAAGGGGCTCCAGCTGTGACTGGCTGAGCAACTACTCAACCCAAAAAGGGTAACCATAGGGATGGAAAGTGGGACGCTTTCTTGCCATCATCGCCATGCCTCCTCATGCTGATGCAGAGGTCGAGCATGACCCCAATGACCGTTCACGCTACCCACACTCAACTGACTTTGAAGGGAGACCGCCGCCGCCGCCCGGAGGCTATAGTTGGGCGAATATTCAAGCAGCCATCAGTAGGTGACAGACTGTGGAATAAAGTGACCAAGCAGCGTTTGGCATGCGAAGAGTAAACGAGGTTTACTGTGGTAATAATACCTCTTTCTTTCTTTTTTTTCTCCGTCTCTCTCTCTTTCTCTTCTTTAGAACATGGTTCATTGCACGAGTTGCGGAGGACAGACAAAGGCCAATATGAATATGAAGTATGGCAAAACACGATAGACCGCAACAAATATGGAAATATCGGGACGTATATTGCACTGGAGATCCTGGGCTGGAAGGACTTGATTGACCCAGCAGACAAGGCCCTTAACCAATACATGCAGACAAATACGATGGCCACGCCTGAGCTGGTCGAGCAAAAGCGGGCGTCTCTGTATACGTCCATTGAGCCCGTAATGACGCTGCGGGTGAACCATTATCCATTCCCTGTCGAAGCCTCGATCCAGTACTTTGTGCTGTGGGCAACACGCGACATGAGCGTGCCAGCCGAGCGCCAGCGGTTGGATCGGTTCCTTGAGCAACAGTTTGTCGGTAGCTCCGAAACTCAGGGAAAGCCTGCGAGTAAGGAACTGCTACCGCCAGCGCCCGGCAAGAAGAAGGAGTGGATGTGGTTCGTCAACCCAATTGAGCTTCGCAGTGTCGCTACTGTACATCATCTTCATGTCTTTGTGCACGACGTGGACCTGTGAAAGAATATAGGAGAGTAAGCTGGGCAGTGAACTACTGGAATAAAATAACTCGGTCCAGTGGGACCCTTTCTAAGATTTCAACTTAAAAAATATTGAAATTGGTGGCTTTGAACAAACAAATTACTTTTTTTTTGAAGCTGCCCTGTGGTCAACTCAACAACTCACTCTTTACACACGAGCATACGCTTGTCCTCATTCGGTTTCTGCATTCAAAAAGTCATGGCGGAAAAAAAGCTGACAAAAAAGCAGCAGAAGGCTGCAGAGTTTAGAAAAAAGCGGAAGTTGGACGACAGCATTGCAGATGTGCCTGAAGAAGATACAATTGATGTCCAGGATCAAAGTGCCGCCTCGACCGACAAGCCGGCACCAAAGAAGGCCAAGAAGGACATCTCTGTAGCAGACAAGTCTGCGGAGGGCGAAGAAAAGACTAGCAAGAAGAAGCGCAGGAGAGGCAAGGGCAAAAAGGGTAGCACGGACGGAGAAGATGGTGGCGAGGACAAGAAGGATGCATCAGAATCTGCATCAACAACAGCATCAGCAAAACCAAAGCCTCAGAACCAAAAGTTTATTGTCTTTGTGGGAAACCTTCCATATAACATCACCAAGGAACAGTTGGAGAAACACTTTGCCAGCTGTGGTAAGTGGACTATATACTGCCATCCACGTTACTGATGTATGAATGACATGCGATAGTAAACATTTTATTGATATTGGATCTCATCTCTCATCCGTCCTCTAGAAAACATCACATCGATCCGTGTCCAGACAGACAAGGTCACTGGCAAGGGCAAGGGATTTGCCTTTATGGAGTTTGGAACAGCAGAGGCTATGCAGGTATGATTCGTTTTTGATTCTCGTTCCTCGCTAGCCAAAACAAAGCACTCAACGATATTGTGCACCCGTTACTGTCCTCTTCACACCTCTCTAACATTTTGAACCACTCTGTCCTTTTTTTCTTTTATATAACTGAATATCACAGAAAGCATTGTTCTTCAATAAGACGCTGATCAAAGAGAGGCCGATTAATGTCGAACTGACTGCTGGAGGCGGAGGCAATAAGAGCGAGGCCAGAAAAAAGAAGATTGCAGAAAAGAACGAGGCTCTGAATGAAGAGCGCGTAAGGAAAACCTGGCAAGAAGAAATAGCGACTCTCTTGGTGGTTCATGTGCTGCTTGAGGACAACTAGTTTTGCTCATATATCGATCTCTCTTGTTCCTTTTTTCGATGATTTATAGCGCAAGATCCACGAAAAACATATTCAGCCAAGCAAGGAGGCCAAATCATCGTATGCATCGTCAGAAGCGCAGTCGCCAGCACAAGAAGGAAAGACAAAGAAGAAGAAGGAATCGAGCAAGCCAGAGAAGACGATCAAGCGGCCAGATGACATTACAGGTGCCAATGCCATCCAGGTTGAAGGTCTGGCAGCGCGCTTGCGCCGAGGATAGTGATCAACGAATAAAAACCTGGCTTGTTGTATCAGAAACATAGAGGATGATCTTCCAAGTAGTGGATAATGAATCTGATCTAGCTCCTACAAGCATGGTGTTGGGAAGGTAGGAGAGTAAGAGAGCATACTTGATATTCTCTCACTATGTTGTTTTTGACAAAAGAGGAAGAGGGACCGTGTGTTTTTCTTACATTTGATATTGTCTGCATGTGTCAACAAAAAGAAAAATATAATGCTGGGTTTGTGGTGACTCCGCCCCCCTCTCCCTTCCACTCCTCACTCATTGTTGAGTCCAATTACACTCTCTGTGTTGTGTTCCATTTCAAAATTGCATTTTACCTTTCTCCTTCCTGCCATTCTTTCCTCCGTAACCGGCCGCACTGTCATTCATTCTCTCCTTTGGTACCTCTTCTTCATTTCGCCTTTACTCTACTTTTCATTCAAGTCCATTGAATTCATTCAGTCCAATTCAACTCAATTTATTTCTTTTATTGGCTGTTAAAGCGAATCTGTTTGTGGAGGCATCCATGTTCCTTGGCCATTCTCCCCTTACCCATCCTTAGTCCACTCAGTAGCTTGCTTGCCTATCGGCCTTATTAAGCTTCCCTTTACTTTACTGTCACCTTGCGTAACGACACTCAACAGTGAGGCGGAAGCTAGTGGCAACAAAGAGTTTGGATCCCCTGTTGCATCTGCTGCGCCCACCTGCTGCTTCGTCATTTCTTTATTCTTTCTCTCGTAGACAGACGCCAAACAATAGAGCTCCCTTTCTCTGTCCAGAGGGCATCTTTGCTTGCCCTCGCTCGCTTTGACCCTTTTCGTTCTTCACCGCCTCATCCTCACCACTTATTGCCGCAGTTTAGTACAAGGCTTCACCTGTTCTTCTTTGTCTGCCGCTGTAGCCAGCGCACGATGGCCTCCAAGCAAGGCAGCCTGGCTCCCTTGGCCAAAGGCAGCAGCAATACCGGCAGCAACAACAGCAGTAGTAGCAACATCAATGGCAGCAGCAACAGCCACTCGGCGCTACCTCGGACTACGCTGCATCAGAGCCGATCGCCCCATGCGCCCCAGCAAATGATCCCCAACAAGAGAAAGTTTATTGGCCACTACGACATTGCCGATCAAACCTTTCAACTCCTCTCCCGGTAACGGATCGTTTCGACCCCTTCTTCCCCCATGTTTATTATACTCTCCTCGCACCAAAGTGCCATGGACATTAACAGGAAAAAAGAGGGATTGGGTGAAAGAAAGAGGACAATGAAAAGTACTCCTTATTTCTGTTGGGGTAGGATGGCATGACATAGGTTACGAAAGAATTCTGGCAGGTGGACAAAATGTTCTCCTTTTGAGTACGACGACGACGTTGATCTCCGCCTCTACACTCTCCTTAGCGCACTCCTTTCCCCCTTGGTTGTTTATGGATTGGCAACGGACAGAGATGGGATGGGACAGGGAAGAAACACTCAACGGACGACGGTGTTGTCAGTGCACCACCCACCGTACACCAAACCATGTCTTACTACCAGTGATCTTGCTTATCTCAAAATTGATCTTTTGCCAACTCGCGTGACTAATTGGCTAACCTGAACTTCTATGCCTCCACCGCTGTTTTTCACGTTCGTTTCAAATACAATAGACACCGAGCCGCGGCTTGTGTGCTCTTTTGGTCCCTTACTATCTTGTTGGACATTTTGCTTCAACTGCCCATTGAGTGGTTTTTCCTCTTTTACTTCATCCTGGCCCTCGTCTTCAGGATCTTCTTCATTGGTGGCCATATTGTCCTGATCTCTATCGGTGCCATGTGTGTCACCAACGCCATCGTCTACTACACTGTGCCTTTCAGCTTCACCTCTCCTTTTGCGACAGGAGTGGCCTTTGGACTGATGGTCAGCCTCATCCACGGACTCAATCTCAAGGGTGTCATCCTTGCCATGACCATGTATATGCTGAAACCATATCTGGAACGACAGACTTTCATCGAGGCCCTGAATCCTCCAACACTCCCGTCTATGGTGATTCTGGCACCTTTGGCAGCCTTTTGTTCAGCATTTGGTGTACTGTGGCTCCTCTATGACTTGTTTGGGTACCTCCATGCATCAACAGACGATCTAAGAGACTTTTTCGGAATCACTCAGCCTTCACCTTCCATCGTGACGCTTAAGGAAGTCAAGGACAGGAGCATCACTTTGACATGGCAGTGCGCATCGCAGGCTACCATCTCCAAGCACCTCATCGAGATTGATGGTCTGCTTGTGGGTGAAAGTGGCAAACAGGAGACTAGCGTCGTCATTCAAGGACTCTACCCGGATAATGTTTATCGGATACGGCTGTGGGCAATCACGACTCGAAACTGGAAGACGCCAAGTGACTATATCGTCGTCCGCACTTTGGCTTCAGTCCCCATCGAATTGGAATTAAGTTCAGGTACAGGTCTGATCTCCTCGAGTCAATTATTATAAAGTCAGATATGTTTCATTTGGCACAAAACCTAACCGTCATTTTTCTGGTTTGTTTTAAATACCATCTACCAGCTGAGAACACACGGAAAGAAGGGGAAACCGATAACCAGCCTACCAAGGATCAGGAAACGTCATCTGCAACAACAGACCCTCAAGGAGGAACAGACACTTCTGCGACCACCTCGACAACGGCATCAACAGAAACTGCCACAACTCTCGCTAAGAGCGACTCCGCTGCCGCAGCATCTGTGGAAGAATTGACCCCAGCAACGGCAAATATCCCGACAGAATGCCCGCCAACGCAGCCAGTATTAGTAGAAACTAAGGATGCGACTAGTAGCACTAAAGCTCAGATACCTATGCCTGAGCAGCCTTCATCACCAGTCATTACAGAACACCAACTGGAAGAACTCCGATCTGAGCTGGCAGCAAAGGATAACCACTACGCTGCTTTGCTCCAGCACATCAAGGATACGGAGGAACAGTACAAACGCAAAGAAGAGCAATTCCGCAAAGAGATTACTCGTCTGCGAGAACTGCAAAAGGCTGAGGAAGAACCACGGCAACAAGCCAAAAACAAGATGAAAGAACTACAGGATAGTTTGCGGGAGACGGAATTGCTCAAGTCGAAGATTGAGAAAGAGCACAAGGCCGAGATGGAAAAGCGGCAGAAGGCACAGGGACAATTGGACGCCAAGAACAAAATGTTGGAAAACTTGCGCAAGTCTCTCAGCGAGAAGGAAGCCCGCCTAAAGTCGGAGAAGGAGACCCACCAACGCCAGAAGAAGCAGCTGGAGCAGACGTTAGAACAGCGGACGCAGGATGTCAAAGCCGCCATGGCATCCTTGACGGAGCTGCAGTCGAACCAGGCCGCGCTGAAGAAAGCTATTGAGGACAAGGAAAAGGAACTCACCAAGCTGCAAACAGCGCTGAACCCACCAAAATCACAAACACCCTCACCTCTGGAAATGACGAAGCGAGAGCTAGATCAAAAGAATACAGAACTGTTGGAGCAGTTGGAGCAGTACAGGCGTGAAAATCAACAACTCCAGGAGCGACTCTTAGAAGCAACTAAAGGCGTAGCAAAGGCAAGAGAGGCACAAGCCAAAGCGGAGGCTCAGTTTATGCAACAAGAAGTTGCTGCAACGCCAAAGACTGAAGAATCTGTATTGGGTGGTACTTGGACGTTAGGGGACTGGTCGCAAGGATTGGGGCCTTTTCTTTGGCAAGGTATTGTGCAAGACGACACGTCCAGTCCACTTACGCCACCATCCACTCGCAAGGGTGCTGATAGCGGTCCACCTGGTCTCCAGCCCAACATTAGCAATGATAATAGCTCCAGCTTGCTGTTTTCATCCTCAAAACCATTTCTACCACCATCCCCTTCACAAGCACCTCAACACTCGCTTAACCGCCAACATTCAGGACATCCCAAGAAATCCTGGTCGTCTCAAGTAGTAGCAGAACATGGGCGTAGCGACGCAACATCTTCTCCTCCTTTAGCGCACTTGACACCTAGAAGTCAGGCTGTGAGGCCTCGTTCTACTTCAATCATCTCAACCGATTCTATCCATGCAGGCATGGGATTGGAGGATGCTTCGAGCCCCAAAGTAACCTCTACTTCAATAGCGCCTACGAGCCAAGCGGCGCGCACACATAATTACGGAAGGATTGATCGGTCAGTTGCACGCTCAAGGACTTCGTCTATTTCATCGCTCAATAGTATCCAATCGCCGCTATTTGAGAATTCGACATTGTTTGGCCTCCCCGGTCAGCACCAGCAGCAACAGCTCCAAGGTCAACAGCGTCCACACTCTATCCATGCTTCCCAGACCAAGTATCTTGGAACGTCGCAACTTCAATCCCCGTCTGGCGCGCATACGTCAACTTGGGGACAAACGTCTCAATCAGGCAAAATTGATTCACCTGGAACGGGAGGCGATAGTCGTTTGCACCAACATATTGTATCCTATCCGCGTTACTTTGGGTCACCTTTCCTCATGGAAAATGCGCCGCCAGCAGGTCCTAACGGGCGACTAATTGACGAGAAGAATGTTATCCAGTCAATGTTTGAGTCTCCTGACTGTTTGGACCTGCGCACCGCAAACCATCACCATTTGCGCACTATGGCTAGCCATGGTTCACTCTCGACGCAAGCCCGCGTGCTACCATCGCATCTTCGTTCAGTTTCTACTCCAGGATCATCGCAGTCGTCGCCGCCTATCTGCGAGAATGGATCCAATCCAGGAATGCTGTCTTCGTTACCACAACCTTTAGGGGATCCCAAGGCTGTGGCGCGCCCTGGTACGTTAGGGCGCTTGAGTAATCAAGCAAGTTCCAGTGTTACATCGCTTCACAGTTCAGATACACCATCACCTACGTCCCCTCCAGGGTTCACGCACTCTCAGAGCACAATGAATCAATCGGTTGGAGTCACAGTCAGTGCCGGTAGCAGCAAAGAGAGTGGCCGCCGAGCTGCAGGAGATGCAACACTTGACCGCGACGGCTGGTCATCGTCAACAGCTTTTGGCCCTAGTCCATTCCTCTTCCAGCACCCCAATAGTAGCGCCAGTAGCTTGAACAGCCCACATGGAAGCGTCTCGTTTGGCTTGGATGCACCTCTTGCTCTGGGTGGCGACAGTGGTGGATTTCATCGAGAGACAAGTCGGCTGAATAATGACTACTCTGACTGGAGTAGTGGAGGTGTTGGTACAAGTGGCAGCAGTAATACATGGGATAGCCGTATTCGCTCTAGTGACCTTTCACAGCAGGATCGCCGCGTCACTGGAGCCCCAGGTGTAGTTGGCACTGATTTGGATGGCAATAGTCTGGTATCTAAAAGCGGCCTCTCGTCACCACTCACCCATGCAGTCAACACCGCGACGAGCACTACTACCACTAGCAACAGTGGCAGCAGTCGTGGTGCGACCTCTTCAACAATCGATGCCCTATCCTTTGCAGATCATTACTTTAGCAGCCGCACTCAGCGAGGATTCGAAGCGCCCTCATCTCTCGCTGCTGCTGGATTATCAACCCCCGCTAATGCTTCATTCATGCATACGACTATCACCCATGGGAGTGGGAATAATGGCCCTCTGACATCGGCGAATACCTACGCACCTACAAAGAGCTTTGTCCCCCGTGTAACCAGCCGAACAGCTTCGATGGATAGTCTGCCTCCAACAAGTATTAGTTCAACTACGTCCTTGTCCGCCACTAGCAAAACAACAGGAGACATTACTACCACCACGGCCAGCAATGGAACGGCTATGGCCACCTCTAATCAGTCACCGCGTTTGTCCTCCGATGCTTTCGGCTTCGGTCTGTGGTTCAACCCTTTAGAGTGGTCTACGAACGTGAGTGAAGCTCCTAATCCTGCAAAGGAGAGCTTTCCTTCACAGAAGTCAGATCGCTAAGACACACCATTCGCATTCGCGTTTTCATAGAGGACTGTACAGCTCCGCGATTTAAATCCCTGACGAGTACTGTCAGCGTTCATTCTTTTGGCTGACTTCTCCTAATGCACTTTAGTGAATAAAAAGGAGTAGTTCCTCTACTTTAAGCTGATATAACAGCAATTTATCCTAATATTTTGAACTTGCTTGAGACTCTCTGGAATGTAAATACTCGAAGTCATAGTGCTTCATTGTGAATTTGGGTGTCCCAAAGGATGGTAACTATCTATGTGTAGGCTACGAGGTAATATTAACGGTATAAATTCGACTTGGACTTCAAACCCACAAAGTTATCCTGGATTCTCAAAAATTGCATGTGGTGGTACCATTGGACGGCCCTTGATCAAAGATGCGAGGCATTATTGTAATTTTGCCATTCCTTGCTATGCTGACATGCCCTACCCTGCTAAAGATTTGAGATGAATTTAATAGACTGTACTCATGTATAACGAAGATTTAACCCCAAATCTTCCCTCACTCAACGATTTTTAACTGCATGGGGACTGGGATACAATGGCTGCTGTGCCACACATAAGAAAAATGCACATGTAAAGCAGCGCGCAAAATTGATGTGGTTAGAGGACAGATTTGTTTCCCAACCCAAACCTCTTTATTAGATTCCGAGTCACATGTAGCGCCATGTCACTGTAAACCTTGTTCCGAGGACAAGAAGTAGAAAATAGTTTGTTACTTTTCTTGTTTATTATTTCTCACAAGGCACAATTCTGTAATGGTATCCACTTAACCATGCAACCACTTCACTCTAGCGAGCGTATACGTTTCTGAGTTCAAGAACTCAATGTCTTTGAGAAGATCAACAGGCATCACATTACACGTAGGCTTTAGTGAGCCTGTTTGGATTAAACTCTGATGGTGTTTAATCCACGATCATACGCCCAATCTCTATAGGTTAAACCATGAGAGCAGCCCGTGCACGCTCTTGATATCTCGATGAAGAACATCCGTGTCGTAGATATACGACTAGTCTACTTGCCAACTCTTCGGGAAGCATTTAACTTGGTTTTCCATCATCAGTGTTAGACCCCTTGGTTGCGTACCTGAGCTTACAGTCATTGATATATCATTACTCAGACACCAAGGCGCTTTGTAATATGCCAATTCCGTACTTCCATGGTAGGTGAGTTGCTTAGCATGACTGCGTCATACTGAATTACCGACTCTTCGCTAACGACACACGACCTTCACGAAATGCTTTGATATGGCTATCACTAACTACAGTATTCAAACGTACGACTCTTTAGTTTGGATAATAATGACATAAACTATTGCGTATGCGGGAGGGAATACGATACGACTCCACTTCACGGGTAATGTTTTCAAACTGAGTATGTGGATTCTTGGAAGATAAACGACTGTATAGCAACTGGACTGTATTAGCTCTACCCGATCGCTTGGCACAACGTTGATAATCACTTCAGTCAGCGACACGCTCCCAACACATTCTTTCAGCACAAAAATTAATTTGTATCCATCTTTCATACTCAGTTCCTTCGTATCTCTTCAGCATTGCATAGCATTAAATATTCCGCGTTCGTGAACAAGCCTAGAGTATCATTCAAGCGTACTCTCGTAATAGCTAAATTTCTTTGTTATCCCTTGGTTAACACTGAATCTTGAACGGAAGTTCGCTTCAAGTGAGAATAAAAGATAACACTTGCCTACACCAGGATTACTAATAAGTAGAACGTTTGGGGCCATGGTATAAAAATCGGAGTAAAATGGAGGAGGAGAGAAAAGGGAGTTGATGTGATTAAACGAAAATGAAAGGATTGAAAAGGAGAGTGAAGAAAGTGGTATTTGAGAGTAAGGTTCTGACGGAACATGCACAAGTGAATAATCCCCGGTGGTGTTGTAACCCTGCAAATTGTGTTCTGCATGCATGACCCAAATGAAAAAGTGAACACAAAATATACCCTCAATCAATGCTTGGAGCAATTGCTACTGCTGTGTTCTATCAAGGAATTTAAGATGTAAAAGATTACCCGCGGTGAGAATAAACTTGTCTAAATTTGATGTACTGTATAAACGACTAGGAGGTATGTAAAAGATGAGAGACGAATTAGAATCATTCTCACGCCACAGATGACGTTTTCCATCTCATTGATGCGAGAAAGCATTGTGTTCATATCCGTATTCTGATGAAACACAAGTGTATTCAATATACGTGTATTTCGACCTTGAAAAAAAGAACTTGGAGAAGTACAACAACGGTGAGTGGAATGGCATTCGTGTGACAGTAATGTATCCTCAGAGAATGTGTTACACAGTATATTCCTCCGATAAATAACTTGCACTAGTGCTCTTCGTCACAGCACCTCGTCTCCCGCGGAAGTAGGTGCTCTATCACGGACATATAAGTGCACCTAATCTTGCGCCATCCTTTCCTTTCTTCTTTAGTCTTTTTCCACCTCTTAGCCATCAACACTCTTCGTCTTATTCCTTAGCTATACACTATCCTTACCATGTCCTCACAGGAAGACTTGAATGTAAACATCTTGTATCCTCGCCACTTTAACCTTTCCAATATGATGCTGAAAAGATGTGAATGTATGATACTGAACCTGTCTGTACATTTTCCTTGATACTCACTAGATCGTTTTCCATCCTGAGGGTATTATTAAAACGGATTATGGCCAGATCCGCAAAGGCACTTTTAGAAAAGCGCCCGTATGGTTTAAAGTATTTTCTATGGCTCGGCGTAATACTAGTTACCAGTTGGCCATAAAGCAGCATGTACTATTGCTGAAAGACCTGGCCGACAGTCACCTCATCCAGGTTTATGACGCGTTTCTCTGTAATGGGGACGTCCTTTTAGTTATGGACCACGCTGATGGTGGTAGTCTCCACGGCGCAATTAAAGAAGGACGGCTGACCGACTGGGCAATCAAAGAGCGTATTTTTCGTGAAATTGCACAAGGACTAGCCTTCATTCACTATATGGGAGTCACTCATCAAGGACTGGAGAGCTCGAATGTACTGCTCACATCCTTCATGAGAGTCAAGATAAGTGACGTCGGATTGACTTCCCTTGTAGGACGCCCAGCGCTGGATGATGTCGAGTTGCCAAAAGGTTCGGTTCGTTGGATGGCCCCTGAGCTCCTTGTCAAAAGCAAACCACCCCAAAAGCACACAGCCAAGTCGGACGTGTACGCACTCGGAATGGTGATGTGGGAGATGGCCGCCAATAGCACGGTCCCGTTTCGAGATCTGGCTGATAAGGACGTAAGGCTTCGCGTCTTGGAGGGCAAGAGAGAAGTGATACCAAGTAGTACTCCTCGTGATAATTACGGCAAATGGATCGAGCGTTGCTGGGACCAAAATCCAGACAAGCGACCAAATGCGCACGAGATGTCTAAACTCGCGTCGTTGTCCTCACCGGCCCCTTCTAAACCCAAGGCTCCCCGTGCACCCACAATGTCGTTAACTTCACTGAATATGTCGTTGGAACTCCCGAAAGGTATTTGAAGCGCTGGACATAGACAACAGTGGGAGCCGATGCTACGTAGAGCCTCGCATATTTTACTCTTATGGAATGTAGCAATGGACCAACAGATAGCCAGATTGATACTATACACAACCTAGAACAGTGACCACTCAGCAAATAAACAACTACCTTTTGCGCTTTATCCGGTCGAATGATGAAGAGGCGAATGCTATTATACACACACTTCAACTTTAGTGGTTAAAACTTCGATGTCCTATTGCGAATCCCACTGAGCCGATAAATACCACGCCTCCTCTATACGTATGTCTGACTTTCGTCGACTACTTTGTCTCGCTCTAATAGGTAGTGGAGTCCTTCTCAGTGAATGCCGATTACATCCGAACTATAACCAGTCCAGAAATTGCATAGTTTGATTTTCTAAATTTCATTTCAGCAGAACAGAGTAAATCCACCAAGTTGGACGCTACTAATTGGAGTGGTGATGTAGGAGATGGCCATCAACTGTAACACAGCGATCCATGGCCATCTTGGTTCCCAAGTAGTCGATCAAGCAGCCTCTTTGTGTCAGCTGAGAATGGGTACACGGCAGCATAGTGTCTCTAAGCTGATACGGATACCAACGATGAAGAAGGCGATTGAAACTATGAAAGGCTAAGTTTTGGTGTCAAAGCGCCCAAACAAGAACAAGTAACGCTATAGCATATCCATGGTGAGATGTGTGTAAATAGCAAAGAGGCCAAGGTCAATAACAAGCAGTCTGTAGTATGATATCGTACGTAAACTATGTATGAGAACAAAGTAGCGCAGCACCGTCTTGGATGAATGTATCAGAACCAGAAATGATGTCAAGCGTGATGATAGTAGAATTGAATTGTGGTGCTTTAAGTATGAGTCGAACAAAACAAGTTGGGTTGAATATATTTCGTTCGGATATGGTTCGATCGATAAACAGCAAAGCAGTATCGTGGTGCCGCAAAATCGGTGTGTCAACGGTACGCAACAACAGCGAAGGGAAGTCCCCAAGAGATGTATCACTATGGTGTAAGAATCAAAATCGATTATGATCGTAGATGGGTATCGAGTGTACATGGTGTTTCCAAAAGTGTTCAGTTGGTCATTGATTGGAATCGCAAGGCAAAGAATCAAGATCATGATACAACTTGTGGAGATCGAGAAGCTGTGTTCGAGTCAAAAAAATCCCAAAGTTCATACCAAGTGTAGCTATTTTACGTCCGCGCTGTTTCTCCAGCATTAGTATACTTGAATAAGTCTTGTGTAAGGACTTGGGTTGAGTTTCATCCAAGGGTCATGAAGCTGCATACGAGGTTGACCCCGCCCTTCTTACCTGGCGGTTATGTTGGCCTTGCGGCTATCTTTTTATTACTCAAGTTGTATGGTTCCAACAGCAAGGCTGGTGATAACATGGGGCAAGACTAGGAGAAGACTCATAGGTACATTCATTAGTTTGTTCGACTTCACGCTTCACAGCATCATTTAAAAATTCGTCGTGTTTTCGCCCTTGCGCATATTCCAATTTGTTGTTATGACTGAAACGCTTTTTCCTCCCCTGGAACGGCATCTTGTCTACCTTTGTGCACGGCACACACGTGAAGTAACGCACAAGGCGCGTTATCTTTTGAGCCTTGACAATAGAAAACAATTGCACGGAGTGCCAATGCACCACTCAAAGGATTAAGGTTGCAATAGGTGAAGAAATATTAATGTCTTTGTGGATTGTGTGCAGCTGCTGCTCCTCTGATGACGTGTCAAAGGCCCATGGGCGGTTACACCCCGCTCTCCCACCCCCTTCTCTATATACGCAAAGCACAAGTTACCAATTCATCTTTCATCACTTCAGGTAAACTTCTCTGCCGACCCATGTATGTTGAAAGGCGAATGAGCACTCTTCATCCCCAGCCTGGCTTCATTGCGACCTACGTTTTCTTCGCCCTTCACTCTTCCTTTTCCTCCCTCCCCCCTCCTTTCTGTTTGAAGCTTCGACAAGCTTTATATTTTTTCCTTGTTGGCTGTTGAATTTGACCTGATCTTTGTTGAGTTTTAAGGAATGTCTCATCATGCTTACCCTCACGACATTCCCATTCTCTCGCCAACTTAACAACCCGGCTTAGACATTTATTTCCACCATGAAGACATTCTCGGCCCTGTTCAAAGCTGGACTCGCCGTGTTGTCGATTGCCGCGGCCGTCTCCGCGGACGACGACAAGGTGCATCCTCTCCGCACTCACTCTTTGTACATGCCCTATATTGGTAATGCAGCCCATTGTCACTTGAAGAACTGGTGAACATTGCTTTTGCAAACAGGCTGTCGGGAATCACTAACTCGAGTTCCTGTCTTCCTTCTCTGTCTTTTCTTTATATTTTTTTTTCGTGCTCACTTTATGCTCAAATCGAACGGATCTCACCAAATAATACGTGTCTTCATATCATTCAATGTTTTGAATCAATGGCGTCCTTGTTGTCACACTGCTAATTCCTCGGCCGACACGCTGCCAAAACAAAAAAAAAAAACATGCAGATCAGGAGCTGCAAAACCGTTGGTTTGACTTTGGAGGCGATGCTATCGTCAACACCAACAAGCATATCCGTCTGACTTCGGACGTGCCCTCGCAGACTGGTTATCTGTGGAGCCGTCTTGTAAGTGTCACTCGTCGTATTGAGAATGATTGATTGAAGCTCCCTCGGCAAAGAATGACTCAAGGCTGACTTTTGTTGTATATTTCGACACCTCTTTGTCTTTGCTACTCTCCCTTTTCTTTCCTTTTCTCCGTCGTGGAAATGAATATAGCCCATCACAGCACCCAACTTCCAGGTCGAGTTTGAGTTCAAGGTCGATGGCAAGGGCGATGGACTCTATGGCGATGGCTTTGCTGTCTGGTTGGCTCAGGAGCGTGCAGAAATGGGACCCGTTTTTGGTAACCGTGACAACTTTAATGGTCTCGGCATCTTTTTCGATACCTATGCCAACTCGCGACAGGCTGTACGTATTTTTTCCGAAAAGAATTTAACCACTCCTCTTTTACTTGGCACATTTGTGAATATGGAAAAGAGCCACTGAAAAAATGGGACTTGTCACGGCAAAGCAACTAATCCATCTACCCTTTATATGTATGATTTGTTATCTAGCACTCTTTCCCTTATGTGATGGCCATGATTGGTGATGGTCGCTCCAGCTACGACAATGGCAATGACGGTCTCCGGAACCGCGCTGCAGGATGTGAAGCCGACTTCCGTGGCAAACAGATCCCTACCAAGGCTCGTGTTACCTACTCTCGCGATACCAAGGTCCTTCGTGTAAGTCTCTTTTTTTTTGTATGCTAAATCATCCAGACAGGTGTACTTGCACAAATGTCTGCAAAGTAACTCACCAATACCCTTGTTGTGTTTGACCTCTTTGTAACAAACTATCATCCTGGACCACAAATTACGAACAAAACCATTTTTCAATGGCAACAACGTATCACAGCTCCAACTCCAGACCAAGGCTTGGGATCAGTGGGATGAATGCTTTGTTTTGAATGATGTGGTGCTGCCCGAAAAGCCCTACCTGGGCTTCACTGCCGTCACAGGCGAAGTCCATGACAACCACGACATTGTCAGCGTTACAACCAACACTCTCGATAAGGCCGATACAATGTCGTACCGTCGCCAGAACCACACCCCGCCACCACAAAAGAAGACCTCCTTCATGTGGTACCTCAAGTTCCTGGCGGCTTGCGCTGTCTTTGGCGCTTTGGTCATGGCATTCAAGCTGTCCAAGAACTCGAATGACATGAAGCGATTCTAAAACAGCGGGGGAATGGAAAAAAGAAGCCCTATGGAAGAAGCATAATATTTTTTTGTGTATCAACTTTAAAAAAAGGCACAACCACGTTTTTTTTTCACAATAAAAAAAAAGGTTTTGGAGGGGATATATACCCTTCCTTCTCTCCAAAAGAACAAGCAAAGTGAATGTTACTTTCTCGTTTTCTTTTTTGTTTGTGAGATGTTTCTTCCAAGTGATTACAATTTTGCAAGTATGAAAATTTCCTAAACAATGACTAGTTTTATTTCTGTTTAAGAAATGGCTAATTTTTTTCACGTCTTCATTTACCCCGTCTATAATGTAAAAGTTAGAACTAAGAAGGCGAGCGGGAAAGTGGTATTTTTTTGTAATGTGCGAGAGAGAAGAGCAAGAAAAAAAGAAGCCGGTTGAGAAGATAGGGAAGATGTAAAAGATGAATAATGTACAAGAAAAAGGAAAATGCAAATAAAAGAAAGGAGGGGAAAGGTGTGATGGAAAAAAGGAAAGAGGCTACTGTGTGACAATTGCTTTAGAAATCGGCGTCGAGAGTGAAAGTGTTGGCGGAAGGATCGACAGTGCTGGACATGACACCAGCCTTCTGGTAATCAGAGACGCGCTTCTCAAAGAAGTTGGTCTTGCCCTGGAGAGAGATGAGGTCCATAAAGTCAAAGGGATTCTCGACATTGTAATGTTTGCTGTTGCCAAGCGCGACCAGCAATCGGTCAGCGACAAACTCAATATACTGGCTCATCAGCTGGGCATTCATGCCAATGAGCTTGACGGGGAGAGCATCGGTCAAGAACTCCTGTTCGATCGCCACAGCCTCTGTAATAATAGCATTCACGCGCTTTGGATCAGGGCGGTGTCGCAGCAGGCTGAAGAGCAGGCATGCAAAGTCGGTGTGCAGGCCCTCGTCACGCGAGATCAGCTCGTTCGAGAAAGTCAGACCAGGCATCAGTCCACGCTTCTTCAGCCAAAAGATCGAGGCGAATGCTCCAGAAAAGAAAATGCCCTCGACAGCTGCAAAGGCGACAAGACGCTCAGCAAAAGTCGAGTTTTGGTCAGAGATCCAACGCATGGCCCATGCAGCCTTCTTGCGAATGCAGGGAACTAAAGATCATAGTGAAAGGAAGAGCAATTGGGTTGGATTTAGAGTACAAAAACGGAGGACGCGCTCTCTCGAAATTTCATCTTCAGCCCCTGAATTCCAGGAGACTGCGTTGTGATTCAACTCTCCCGTCAAAAAAACAAAAATCAAAACAATCGAAACGCGTCCCTGCAAGGCTCAACCCATTGTTGGCTGCAATCGCAAGGACAATAAACGCCTCGCGAAAAGCTTTCAATCGTGACCCAACGAATATCGAATAAAACAAAGGAGGGGTTACTTACTGGTATCAATGGCGTCAAAGAGATGGTCACGCTGGGCAGTATCCTTGACATAGGTGTCGATGAGAAGAGAGTACATTTCGGAATGAATGTTCTCAATCATGATCTGGAAACCATAGAAGCATCGGGCCTCTGGAATCTGAACCTCGTTGGAAAATCGCTCGAGCAGGTTCTCATTGACAATGCCATCAGAGGCGGCGAAGAATGCCAGAATGTGGGAGATGAAGTACTTCTCATCCTTGGTTAGCTTGTTCTCCCAGTCATTCATGTCCTTGGACAGGTCGACCTCCTCAGCAGTCCAGAACGAGGCCTCTGCCTTCTTGTACATCTGCCAGACCTCATGGAACTTGATGGGGAAAAGCACGAAACGACGAGGGTTGGGCTTCAGGATGGGTTCATCCTGCTCAGCAACCTTCATTTCGTTCAGCTTAGAAGCCAGGTTCTGCTCGAGAGTGTCAGAGTCGAGCTTGACGGGGTTGGCAGCAGAGGAAACGGTGGGAGTAGCAGACATCATTATTGTATGTGTATGTAGTGTGTGATATCCTCAAGGTTTGTCTGGGTTTAGAGAGCAAGAGAGTGAAAGAGAAGCAAGGATAAGAGGACAGGTACTTGAGGGAGGAGTTGAACAAAGAGAAGAAGACCTTGGGCGGGTGCCGCCATTTTATAGCCTTCCAAGAAAGGTCAAATGAACTGACAGTCAAACGAGGGAGCGGTCCTGTGGCTTTGAGTAAACAGAACATGATTTCGCGTCGGACCAAATTCTGTCCAAAGCCTGTACGCGTTGATTGGCTGTCCTTCAGCCGTCCCATTGTTTCCTCCCCCTCGTTCAGTGTGTACTCCTTGCCTCAAGTACCTCTTCCTCGTGAATCCCAGGCATGTCAGTGTGTCAGCCTTATGTGGCGCATGCCTAACCGCGTTTCCCATTGTCTCTCTGCGCAATTACACTGTGCATAATTATGAAAATCTGATAAACAAACCCATTCCCAAAGACATAAAGAGTGTAGGTTCTCCATGTTCAGTCTCAGATGCGCGTCGCGATTCTTACTATCTATACGCCATGCTTTCTTAATTAAGACAAGTACTCGAATTGGTAATGGACCGGGCGCCACACAAATGCAACGCCACTTGTCGAGTTGCTTTGTCATCGCATTCTGGCTCCTCTCTGTTCTTACAAACAGCCATCCGTCTATATATGAAAAACTAGAGACTTTCTTCTTTGTCTTTCCTTGCGCTGCCTAGTTGTTGCATTCTGGCATAATTAGTCATTTCATTGAGATAGCTACAGTCCACCAGACTATGCTAAACTGGATACTCTGTGATGATATGTGCAATATCCTGCATAGGAATGACCACTGTCCAGCTCTCTTGCTTCAAATTCATCCTTACTTTGATCAAACGATTCTTCAAACTTTTTCATCATGCAAGCCGCAACATTAGCACTCCACTATTGGCGCAATCTCCTCCCTTTACTCCTCATGGAAATAACACAAAGGGGACTAGATAAATGAATGAGGGTATACAATATGTACACAATGCAGGGACATTAGAGTAGAATACTCGATGTATGTGGCATGTAAGGGTCATTGCTCCAACCTTGCATATAATGAAGCATTTTCTACAATTGCAACAATATTTCTATAAATACATAATTCCCTCTTTAAATGCAAAAATGTTGACGTTTCGATATTTCAGTCGTATGTACTGTGCTTATGATACATAATATTCTCAAAATCGTCGCTCACAACGAGCGCTTCCAAATCAGGATTTGGCTTGATAGCCCGGTTAGCTCAATCGGTAGAGCGTGAGACTCTTAATCTCAAGGTTGTGGGT